>DWJK01002796.1:0-14043 GCA_018248815.1 Croniades pieria auraria
CGGAGTCTGAAATTGTGCCCGGTGTATGGCAATAGGCCCACCATCTATTCCATGGGACTTAAACGGAACTGGTGAAACGTGGGAGTGTACTACACTCCTCTGCCTGCCTTTCGGGGATTACAGCCGTGATGTTGCGTAAACAGAGAGTAATATTTCATGTAAAACAGCAAATAATTAGATAAAATGTATTTGGGACTTAACCCAGAGACATAGATCATGTTTAAATTATAATTCCGTTGTACACATGTCTTTAACCTTGTTATTACTATTGTATCCTCTCGGCAGTCTCGTACGGGATAGACAGGGAGACTGATAGAGTAGATAGAGCACCAAATGAAAAATATATCTATCTTTATAAACCTGACGTCTTCTACATTCGTAACTGTCTTTATACACGCACTTTGGTTTCGGCCAGTGTCTGTTAATATGACCAATTCCTAAGTTATCTACTAACGAGTATTATGACCACTATAATATATAAATCGGCTACTTATAATACGCATTCTTAACAATAGTTAGTGGGTATTCAGTAAACATTAGGCCAACAATCAGACGGAGCGCCTTTATTCGGTCGCCGGCGTCATGCCGCCTCCGGGGCGTCACAAACAAATAACCCGACAAAGTGAGTTCAGAAATCGCCGTGATTGAAGCCTAGGGCGAGTTACGTGACGCTATGGGAACTGGTCGCTATGGAGTTGCTATGGTATTTATAGCGTCACAAAAGTTTAATTACCATTGCTTATTATTATACCATTAAATTAGGTCAATTACTTGGTAAGCAGAGTGCAGCGAGTGACTATTTCTAGCTTTACAGACTTGACGTGCTTCTTTATTCAAAACTTTTTTTATACATTTTTTGTTAAATTTGTCTAGATATAAACTAAAACGGCTTATTAAACGGATTGATTCATACATTCATTTATCTATTCATCCATACTTTTACTGTAGGGCAATATGGCATAATATTTACGGAGTACATACATATGTATATTCTTTAAATTGTGTGGTATAAAACATATGTATGTTGTTAAATTGGAGAAAAAAAAACTTGTTTCGACTTATTTCGGAAAATAGCCGAAGTTATTACAAAAGGGTGCACAGATATTCACGAAGTTTGACATGTGTCATTTCTCTATCAACCCACAGAATATCTCAATATTATTCGTTAACGTGATGGTTTTTGTGTTAGTTTCTGGCGGGAAATGGGATATATAAATAAACATCAATTATCTGTGACACGTTTTAGACGCGGTAAAAATGGTGAGTGCAGTTTAATTGTACTGTAAGATTACAGGTAGACAATGTTCTCATAGCATAGCTCTTTCATTGGTTTATAACTGAGAAAAAACCAAAAAAAAAACACAAATGTATAATTAATTCAATTACATTGAATTTATAATTATATTCAATTTCATTTCAACTGTATTCAATTATATTAATATTAATAATTGCGTGACAGAATAGAGTTATGTAGAGCAGGTTACAGTTATATAGGCAGAATAGAGAATAATAATGTAAAATTCATTTCAATTCGATTAAAAAAGAGCAAATGATTACAGCATAGAGTATGAATAATGTAGAGTGGTATACATGAGTATGCCTGATAGCGACGGCTCGCAAACTCAGTAATGGCACGTGGTGCGGTATGCGGATCACGCGCGGGAGTCGCGCGGCACAAAGGCGGTAAATTTGCACGTCGCGTCCGCGCTCGGCGCTACGAAAAATTGCCATTATTCGCCCCGGGCTGAGTCACACCCGCTACATTGTTGCTGGAAGTTTTTGGCTGCGACTAACGCTTAGATAGCCCGTTAAAACAAACTTTTATTAATATGTAATGTTATGTTATAATTTAATATAAAAATGTGTAAAATTTATTGGTTTTTATTAAAGTATTCTATTTTGGTTATTGAAATTTTTCAGAGCGGAGAGTACAAGTTGGTACCGAATATATACGCAAGTAAGACCTTACATATGAAATAACATAGGTATATGAAACGGTTTAAAGGAGTTTATTAATATGTTCAGTTATTAAAATTCAATTGCTTGTTATGTGTAAAGAATTTGTACAAGAATGTTAAAACTCGTGAAAATTTTATTTTGTAAGGTAATTTTTATAATAGATTTTGTAATAAACAAGTTATTCATTAGTTATTCATCCGTTGGGATGACGATCTGTGAAAGGCTGCAGACAGATGCTGGATGCGACAAGCCGAGAATAGGGTGCGATGGCGCTCATTGGGGGAGGCCTATGTCCAGCAGTGGACTGAGATAGGCTGATGATGATGATGATGGTGAAGCCCTTAAGCCATTTAACATCGCCCCTATTCTTGCAACGTTCGCTCTGAAGGCAAATTTAACTGAGTCTTCTTGGAAATTATCGGATTCATTAATCACAGATCATTTAAATTTTTCTTTTTTTTCAGGAACACCTAAGAAAACACGTGCAGTACCTTTCACCAGTGAATATCCCCAACCTACTCCATGAGAACTGGACGACTAGGACTGGTAATATCATTTCGTTCAATTAGCATGAGTTGCAAATAAAACTAGTACGGTGTCTGAATTTGTGCCCGGCCTATGTCAATAGGCTCACCTCCTATTCCACGGCTATGAAATCTGAAACGTGAAACATGGGAGTACTTCAATCCTGTGCTTACACCTATGGTTCAATATAGGCGTGATGTTCTGTTACTTTATTAATAAGACTGTTACTGCGTATCTTAGATACGCACTAACAGTCTAACTCTGGCAATGGCGTTACATGTCATTAATATATCTGTACATAGCTATAGAAATAAATTTCTGTGGGACCAGAGCAAACGTAACAGCCGGGCGTCGTTCAAATCCTAAGCATAAGATTTTTTGTATTAAAAGGCATGGCAAGGAGGTGAACTTGAAGGTACTTTAGTTTAGTTACTGTCGACTATAGAGATCTGCAACATTACAGGAGCTACCAGTGCATTGCTTGTGATTAAGGAACTTTTTAACGCCACGTTCTAAGAGCCCGAACCTTAAATATCTCCTAGAGAAGCTCATTTCACAGTTTACACGTAGGATTTCATATATTTATCAATTTGTATCATTTCGTTACACATATGTATATACATCGACGCTGCGACATCTTTCACAAGTATAGATAGAGTTCAGAAATAGTACAGTCCAGTAATATTCGGGTAAGCGGACCAAATTGCTGCGATCCAGTTCAAATGACCGCCATTGTGGAAGCGTATGTCTTATGCACCGCCGTCCGAATTTACATGAAATTGACATCACTCTACTCGCTTTTGCTCTATTTCTAAATTCTATTTAATAATCTTCTTCATACTATTTATACAAGTTAGAAATATGTATGTGGTCGGTGTTGTTCGTGTAAACTTTATGACTTGTATGGTCCCAAATGTAATGGTTTTAATATATTGAATACGCTTATAAGAGAGTAGAGAATGTAGAGTTTTTGTTTATTTTTAAACGCGACATATACATATTATGTACATAGAGACCAACAAAGGGTTGATTATATGGAAATATATCTTGACTTATGCGGTTACTTCAATCAATATATTGTCTCTATGTCATAATTATTGTTACTTACATAAAATAATAGATAAAAAGGATAAAAGTAGAGTCATCAAAAAAATATCTAAGATGGGCTGTTTGAATATCGAATCAATTGGGGGTGAACGTACTCGATCGATCCACGTCACTGAAAAATTTATTAGTCATGCAAATTTATATAAAGAGATTTTTTCGATAGGCAAATTTTACAATACCTGTAAAAAACGCTTGGTGTTTAATTAAAATGTACGTAATTATATAGAGGAATTGACATAAGAAAATATGAATTTATTATTTATGTAATTCACATGTTGTTCTTTTTTCATTAATAGCATTGTACGTTTCTTTCATAATGTCAGAAATTCATGAACAGAAGCTAGCATCTAGAATTGTTTGTTTCAATTTTTTTAGTCAAAATCAAATTACTAAAACTAATTTAATGTAATTGATTGTAAAATTTAAACTTACAAATTATGTTAAAGTGTAAAGCCTCAATTACTACAATCTTACAAAAGATGTGCCAGATGTTTCGTTATAATATTTGTTTCAGTCCAAAGACACCAAGTAATAGCATATAAACTGGCTTACTATTATTAAAAATAGACAAAACAGACGAATGTCAGCTACAGGGTTGCCATAAAGTTATGTGCATGAAATTTAAATTAAAAATAACGTTTTCTAGATCAAATGTACATTACAAATAGAAAAAAAAAACTAAACTAAATTGAATTTAGAATAATGCGAGAGGTGTTTAATGATGTTTCGTTTAAATTTCAATCTGTCCGTCTGTAGCCGCGGGCAAATTTTCAATTAGGCGCCGCCGCACTGTAAATGGATTGCTTTTTGCTGTTTTATTTTTCAATCTCACCGTTGCGGATGTTCCGAGTGATGTTATTTGAGGCTTTAAAGCTTAGTCGCCTTGCTTCTGCACTAAAACTTAGCAATGACTCGCAAATAATATATTACGTATGTATTCGTTTGGGTAGTGAAACAAATAATGCGTGGCATAGACTAAGTTTTTTTTTAAAATAGTGATGGTGACACTATAATTTTAGAAAAGCCTAACTTAGATTAAAATCAGTTTTGTTTACAATTGTCAAACATAAAAATGATGTACTAAGTAGGAAGCTGGCACATTATTAACTAGAAATTATATAAAATTATCTATTATTGCTTTCTCAAGGGTTTTGAACTTTTTTTACATAATGATAAGGACAATATATTTGACCGAAATGTAATTTAATTTCGCTACTTCCATCTACTGACTACTTGCCTCTGACTATTCCTAAAAGGATCTAGTCTGACGTTGTAATAATCATAATGATGACGTAACCAGCTACTATAAGCTGACATGACATGTCGGTCAGCTGAGCGCGGTGAGTGAACATCTCAAAGGAGAACAGTGCTGGCTGCGTGACGGCGCAATAAAGCCTAACGTCGCGACAATTAGTTGCTAAAGGGTGTTTGTTTGTGGGGGGTGAGCACACACACTGTGACCAAGCTTTTGTTGAATCAAGGATAGAAACATTCAGAACTTTATTTCATTTTATTTGTTTTTAAAATGAATAAATTAACATCTAAAAGGTATTTACTAACATTGTAATAAATGACACGGTGTGTATATGTTACAGAAAGAATTCGTTTATTTAACTTGGTTTTGATATTCAAAAAATTATAAATTTAATGATTAGTGATTGACCTGTTGGCTCAGTGGTATTGTCCTTTCAATTCCCATCTAGGACAAATATTTGTAAGGCAAATGTATTGGCAAACGTAGCGTAGGGCGCCCTCCAGCTTGGTGGAGTGACGCTATACGCAAAGTGGCTGGCAGCGGTTGGATGCGACAAGCTGAAGATCGAGCTCAGTTGCGTGCTATTGGAAAGGTCTATGTCCAGCAGTGGACGGAAATAGGCTGATAATGAACGAATGAATGAAAGGTATTTATAGTGTTTGATTTGTTTTTTTATATGACGTACGTTTTTAGATAATGATTTATATGTTTTGTTTATCAGCTGTCAATTTCCTATAACAGTAGAACACTTCTTTCTTAGTTAGATATCAGTGGACGCCTGTGAATTATTCTATGGTATTGTTTACATAATAGTGAAATATATTGCCTTAGCGGAACGTAAACATAACTGGTGAAACGTCGAGTACTTTACTCCTCTGCCTACCTCTTCAGGGACTCTAACCATGATGTTACGTTTATTACGTTAAATATCGGGTTTCCACTAGAGTAATTGTACCATCCCTAGTACACCATGGTCACCCTGCTAGGTTCTGCGGAGCCCCGGGCGGCGCACCCCGTCGCGGCCCTAGTCCGTCTAATCAGGATAGAATCCTTACATAAACTATCATTATTGTTTTTTTATTGCCATAAATAAATTGTTCTACGCATTTGCATTGCCATAATGGGAGTGATTAATGTATGCAATTCAAATATGAAGTGACTGGCAAATGATTTAAAACTGTATGGCTTGTACTAGGTATTGACGATAATGTAAAAAACTGCCGATAACACTATTATTTTTTACATATATTAATAATGGATTTTTTCGATCCTTTCATCATTTTACTGCAGGGTCTCCCGTCAGGTTGAGACGGTTAAAGTCATAGTTTTAAAGTGTATAAATAGAATCCCTAGGTAGGAGCAATATCTCGATTCAAAACAATACTTTTTGCTCTGAAGTTGACTTTTTATGTACTCGTACATACATATCTTCACGCCAGGTTCCTGACTGTGTAAGCTGAGAGGATGAAGTGATAAATATCCCTATCCTGACAGACCTGCACTGACTTTTTACTTTTAAAATAACATATTTTAATTTAGATTATTCTTGGTAGCTTACAAATATTCTTATGTTATAGTTAACTGTTATTAAAATTTTTCCAGAAACATCTTTGTCACTAGATCATTAGTATGACAACAGATCCTTTCTACCATGTAAACATTTGTGCATTTGTTAGTTACGATGTATGTAATTACTAAGCTACTCCACTGATTCAGTCTACGAGTATATGTTTTGTTAAACAATATACATATGTTTTGTTTGATTGCCTACGGTTAAGTGGTTGCAAGCGCGACTGCCTAGCGGGAGTTCCTGGGTTCGAATCTCGGGGCAAGTACTGTTGGATTTTTCTAATTTAGAATGTCTAGTAGTGACTTGGAGTCTGGATCTGTGTCCGATGTATGGTAATAGGCTCATCACCTATTCCATGGGACGTAAACGTAACTGGTGAAGCATGGGGGTGTACTACACTACTCTGCCAACCCCGTTGGTGATTACAAACGTGATGTCACTTTTTCATATATTTTATTTAATTAAATAATTTACTAGTAATTGTAGCATCGCGCACAAAAGTGTTACAGTTTAATTTTAACAATTCGAAAAACACATCTGCCACTATTATCCACTCTATGTTTATTCAGCAATAATCGAGTGTGCCCCAGATTAGTCACCCTTGTTTTTAAAGAAGTTCCCGCGCGAGTGACTCCTCGAGGGCTTTTCAAGAGCTTTTTCCAGCTTTCGAGTGCTGACACATGCCGTTCTTCATTACGGTTTTAATCTTAGTGCCGAATTGTGCTGTTCTGAGTGTTTACTATGAGGATATCTTAGTTGAGTGGTTTCCTATGAAACCACTCAACTATTATCCTATTTCAGTTAATTATTGGATGACCAAGAATGTTTAGGCCAGATCATATTTTGTGTAATAAATTTTAGTTATGAAGAAAATAGTAATTTTGTGATTATAACGCGCGCCAATGATAGTTTGTCTCTTTGAAGTGTATGAAGTCTGTCGATCCGCGTTTTAGTTAGCATGCCAGACTTAGCCCTTATAATTCTGAGAGGTAATCCGTATTCGATAGAGAGACCATAAAACAGTTAATGACAATGATGATGACGACTTTATTTTGCAATCAATAATTATTTGTCAAAACCAAATTCCATAATACACGTTCATATTCTTTTTTGTTTAAATATCGAACGCGTTTAATTCAATTTAATAGTAAATATATGTATAGAGGTCATAAATACAAACGAAATGTCCATAATTCATTTAATTTTATTAATAAATTCATAACTGAAACACTTATACAAAAAATTATCAAAACAAACATGAAAATGTCTTTTAAATTTACAATTAGCTCCGTTTAATTATGACAGGAGCTGGTGGCTAATATAAAAAGACATAAAAATTATAATAACAAACAAATATCTACATAACAATCAATAAGATAAGTAAATCAGGAAATTATTTTTATAACTGGGTTTTCTTTGTCTGTTACAGATTGCAGTTTCCAAAAAATTTGTAGCAATGGGATGGATACGCATCTGATTTGGAATACTTTTTGGTTTAAGAATACAGTTAACATAATTGCTGTTTCGCGGCAAAAATTATTTGTGCAATAATTCTTCCACAAGAGTTCTTTAACTTTTTCTTCTTCTTTTTTAACATCTATGTTTAACAGTGTCACATTTTTTGGCTAAAACTTTGGTTGAAAATTCTATTTAACTTTAAATAAACGTGCTATTTACATCTTTCTGATTTTTAAATGAGAAACATAGACATTTTAATAATCTTGTTATTAACAGGACACAAACAAATATAAAAGATTCGGTGGGTAATAGAAAATGTCGGCCTAACTGACATTTAAAAATTCTATTAAACTAAGATATTTTTCTAAAACCTTTAGTCATATTTGCTCTCTTTGATTCTTATAAAAATAAATTTGTAAAAAAAATATATGCTTATAACGTACACGTAATTGCCATTAATAAAATTAAAATAGAAGACATTCTCATAAACCTGTTGCTCCACAACTTACATATTACTTTAATAAACAGTATTAAAATAAAATAAAAACAGACTAATAATAACAATTCTATTTTAAAAAAAATCTTTATGAACTACAAAAGGAAGACTAAGGTTTTGTCAAGGACCAAGATTACATCTAATTATTACGTAAAGTATAAGATAAGATATGTCTGTACACGTTATAGTTTATTTCTGTTACTTACAATATTATAAATCACTTGCAGTTAAAAACAAAGATAATAGACAATATAACAACAAATTACAAACACCTATACCGTGACATTATCTATTTACTACAATTTTTGATCATATTTTGGCCTTAAAAATTAAAAAAAAAGTTATTTGGAACTATGTACGTCAGTTTTCCCGCCACAAGTAACATTTGTGGGGATGAAAATTTATTACATTACAATATTATCAATTTTTATGTTAATGATAGGTTTTGCGATTAAACGAATTTGGAATTAGAAGAATAAAATTATTTCAGTGAAGTATAATATTTTCCTGGACAATCTGCTTAATAATTTTAATTTATGTTAGCAAATATTGTGCTCCTGTAATTTGCGTAAAATTTAAATATCATTCATGAATATAAGTATGGTAATATGTATAAATGTGGTAAATAATTAATGGACAACTTCATTTTAAATTAGCAAATTAAATATCACTGCATTAAAGTGTATTTAACGAACGCATTTAAATGTAATTAAAACGATTTCACTATAGCGTACTATAGGTTTGAATATTTGACAGATGATGTCATCACGGTTTCATTCATAACAAAAATTTACATGAAATAATAATAATAAATTAGGAGGTAGACTTTTTATTTTTTGGAATACGAGTAACCATTATGCCATATACATATACATATATTTAAAGAAACAAAATTTAGTAAGTAAATAATTTAAAAAGATATGTGTATGTAGGGAAAACGTGGAATTTACTAAATGATGTTTTTAAACATAATATTTTAAAACAATGTTATGATAAATTCTCTGACACATTTGTGACCAAAAAGTCTATTTTGGTAACACGTATTTTACAAATTGACGTAACAATTTTGTTGGCTACTTAACACTATTTTATAGTACATGTTAAGCTAGGCTGTGATATGTTATCTATTCGAGGGGAGGGCGCCTCGCTCGTCTAACTACTCACATTGCACGTTACAAGAAATTTTTATATTGATTGCACATATTTCTTACAACTTACAATTTTGAATTCTTACATAAATATCATTTGAAAAAATTGTGACTTTTTTAATCATCCATTTTACAAAATAAAAAACAACTACATCCCATTTTTATATTTACATGCATTATTTATCCCAAGATGATTAGTGGAAAAATGTTTTCAAGTTTCAGTTGCAGGCTACTCTGATTACAGGAATTTTATATAAATTAAGTAGTCTTGATTTTATAGTAAATAAAGTGGCGGTAAAATGGAATGTTGATTTTACTGTTGTTTTATGAACCCAAATTTAGAATTTTTTTTTTCTATTACGACATCCTTATGAAAATATGTATTACGTGTATTTTATAATATCTATATTAGGACTTTTCCGTCGTAAAATCTATTTATAGATATCGTATTATTAAACTGCGTAAAATTAACTACTAAAGAAAAATATTTTAAATTTGGCAATTGGCATCACTGTCAAGTGACTTCCGAGGAAACATACGTAACAGCTTAGAAATATGGATGAATTCTTAACTTACCATTTCATAAAAACAAAATATATACCTGCAGTTTCTCCATTTTAAATATTCTAAGGTCGAAAAAATATTTAAAAACAGTTTTGATGAGGATGACGTTTTCGTTTAGTCATATTCACAATTTATTAGTGTAGCCTTCAAAATTAAACAGTACTTTACACATTTCAGGTCTAATATTTCAACAGTCAGTCCCACAACCGCATTGAATAGATATTTTCAAGAGTCTACGAACATAATTCTAGAAACTACGATATCGTGAAGACGATTCCACTTTTGGTTTTCGAACACAAACAGTAAAATCACGTGCCATTCAGTTCAGTTCACAGTTCATACATCAAGCGTCATGAAGAACCAAGTCATATGTAAAGGTCAGTCTTACACACTGTCCGGCGAGGACCCCCGTTCAGTAGACGTGGAAGGCTGCTCCCAGTGCGCGGGGTAAGCGCGGGCCGGGAGCGCCACCGGCCTTCATATGACGTGTTGAGGTGGTTCTTCATCCTTCATAAGGACGTACGCCATAGGGCGCTTAACGTCGGGTGGGGGGGACGGTGTCCTTCGTGGGGGACATCCGCAAGGTGATAGCGCGCTATTGTAGAGGGCGCTACTGTACAATGCTCCGCCGTAGAGTGCCTGTGATTTGATAATATTTTAACAATTGATTTGAGGATAGATCTAGACTATTTTCAAAGCACGAATTTTGCAGTATCTAAAAGTTATGCGAAGAAATAATGCATTACTCTTTATAAACGCGAAATGATTGTTTTTAAACGACCAGATAGAGTTTGCTAGACATCTTATCAATTTTAAAGAGGAATAAGCGGGCGTTTTTCGAGGGTACATTAGACATACATTTCTTTAGGATATATTGGATATACCGCCTTTTCAGTCTAACTTCAAAAATTTTGTACAATGTGCCCAGGTTCAGTTGTTAGAATGATATATATAGAAATAAAATGTACCTGTAGGTGAGCCAATTCAGCGGCCAGCTTCCCATCATCAGACGGCAACTTCGCAAACGGATAGAATGGATATGGCAGTGGTGGAAAGAACGCTCTGCTGAGATCCGGCTTGTCTTGCAGAAGGTGGTGTGACATTGGTATCTGTGGTACCGGGTGTGGGAGGGAGGGCGTTATCAGCCGAGGAACTGGTGCCATTAAGCCGCTGATACCGAAACCAAATTTAGGCTCCTTCTTTACCAACGCTTTTGGCTTTCTGCGCGGACGGTATTTGTAGTCAGGATGTTCTTTCATGTGGAGTGCTCTGAGGGAGAAAGCTTCACGTTAGTTGAAACAGTCAATTGTTATAGATCTTGAATATATATATGCTTGTCTATCCATATATTTATATGTTAAGCTGTATACCTGTATGTTTGTCTATCTATTATAGCATATGGTAATGCGTGTTTTCAGTATCGATGTGATACGATTCGTAACTCATATATTTATGTTGATGAAACAAAAGTTATGGATTGAAAATCCCTACAGAAAAAAAAGTGCTACAAGTATAACAGATTTCAAATGCGATGGTCTTGTGGCTTAAAAAACAACGAAAAAGTATGAAATCCAAAAGACAACAGATCCGGTGCAGTGGCACTCATAAGGCCTATGTTGATCAGTTGACTTTTAATGTTAACGGGTGTAAAATAGAGAAACTACGATGTTACATACATTTACTGCCAACTTACTTTCTCTGGCTCATTAAAAATGTATGACAAAGTATAATTATGACTGAACAAAACAGTAATAAATTATCGTATCATGGATTAAATACTGTTTGTTGCCCAATAAACAATGCAACCGAAACAAGACAACACAGCGAGTCGCGGTGCGCGACTTTATGTACATTATTCAGTTTTAACTTCATAATCCCATTGAATAATAACAAAATGCCACAATGAAACGGCGCTTCGCAGAATAACATTATTATTTATGCAATAAAGCGGACAATTGTCGCGAACGCACGCCGCCCTTAAAACAACAATGTCAGTTCAACAATGCTCGGATTATTGCATTGTCCTGTCACAATCGAATGTTATTCCACACCCATTACTATGTACCGCAGATCTTTCGACCTAAATTATGCTATATAGATATGACTATAGAGCCTAAATTCCAATGCGTGATGTTGGCACTAGTGACGTTTAGTCTATAATGAACAGTCGACGCAGCGTCCGATTATGCCAGCTTTGTGATCGAATCGCGATTGTCAGCGAGTCGATTGTAATTATTCGAATGGTCGAGGGTGGGTGATAGTTCACGTTCGGAATGCTGAGGTTTTTGAATATCTGTTTGTTCGATGTTAGAGCAGCGTTTTCACAGTTTGCTGACGTGCCTTTATGTTGCGTCGATACTTTCGTCTGCTGGTTCTTCATACGGCTTATCATTTGAATATGTGCTGCATCATTTACTAAAGTAATGTAACAAGCTATTTTTTACTCGATGTACATTATAATTGTAAAATTTTAACCGAACCATGTATGCTTCATGTACTCATTCATTCTTTTATTCATTCACTTCTTCGTTTATTTCTATCTCTCTTCTTGTCAGCAATTCAGACATTATAATGAATCATATTTTCAAATGTAATTTAAATTTATATTTACTTTATTATTTAAGTGAAACAAAACGTCAAACACCCACTGCTATATTAAGTTACTTGTGAAAAAAAATCGTTACTTATCAATCGTAACATGAACATGTGTACATGTGTCGATAGATAATTAATTATTTTCTGGGAAGGTACCTAAAATGTTTTTTTTTTTTACCTAAAATGTATAAAAAATAAATTTTCTTTGTTTCCTTCCACGCCTTTTTCGGTTTTCCATCAACACGAGAAACACTATTATTAACAAATTTTCGACAACAGTAGGTCACAATTATTATCGTACATACATATGTATGTGTATAAGGGATTACAACACTAGTAACTTCACATCGTACATTTCATTCACAGCGGTTATCGCAGATCGATAGCTGGAAGATACTATTTGGGAACGAAAAAACTGGGGGTCGTCGAACTTGGCACTATCAATTCCTTCATTACTGTTTGCCGGACAAGTAAATACGATAAAGCTAAGGAAAATAACACTGTATCTTGACGGAGAAAAAAAAGCGTATCAACGTTTTATCGGACACTTTTTTGGCGTATTTTCCTTGGACTTAATCGAGTTCGGTCAACAGTCGATATAACGATATGATTCTCGATATGAAAGAAGCTTTATTTCGTCTGTTATTGATATTGTTATGTCAATAACTGATATGCGCTGTCATTTTTTCCCTCCTTATGCAATAAGGAGCATGTGTTTGTTAAGACGTTTTAGTATAATTTTAGTTGACAAAATTGAAACTTGTTAAAACGTAACATCACGCCTGCAATCCTCGAAGGGGTAGGCAAAGGAGTGTAGTACACCCCTACGATTCAACAGTTACTTTTACGGCCCATGGAATAGGTGGTGAGCCTATTGCCATACACCGGGCACAGATCCAGACTCCGAGTCACGATTAGAAATTATAAAATAGAAGAAACCAATAGTACTTGACCCGGGATTTGAACCCAGGAACTTCCGGTCGGCAGTCGCGCTTGCAACCACTGAACCAACGAGGCAGCCGTTAAAACGCAACTGCTAGTTAACGTGTTTCGCTCGTAGTAGCGTGTTCGAAAGTTAAATATAGATGAAATCGAAACGCGAACCAGCGAATTAATGTATTTCGTAGTAATTAATGTAATTATTTAAGGAATTAATTATTTATCAAAGGTCAAATGATTACTTGCGTAGGAGAATTGGAGGCTTTCGACCTGCTCATCGCCTAATTTTATTCGTTTCAACGAATGATGTTAGAATATTTCTTTAAAACCTGACGTAGAAGTTATTAAAATCTAGATATATACATATATATATATATATATATATATATATATCTAGATTTTAATAACTTATACAAATTTACAAATT
>DWJK01002797.1:0-14043 GCA_018248815.1 Croniades pieria auraria
ATCGAGCTCAGTGGCGTGCCATTGGAGAGGCCTATGTCCGGCAGTGGACGGGAGCAGGCTGATGATGATGATGATGACACTATTTTGTAGTTATCAGCCATATAGTTACCTTAACACATAATCTTTTGATGCATAATTTGGAATCAAGCGTGACTGCCGCTTGCAACCGCTCGACCAACCAGGCAGTCAAGGCTTCATGGATATCATTGAATTTTAGGTATCAGAGGTGTTATTAAGTCAGGATACATATCTCAGCAGGTTTTTGTGTTACATAAGACCGGCGTGATGTATGAAGAGACTAACGTATGTGGAAGAAGTACGTAGAGAAGAAAAAGAAGGGAAAGAAGATGAACAATTTAGAGTAACCACCTGGCGTATTGATGTAATAATAAATAATAATTCTATAATATTACTCTTAGAAGTGCGTCATCGTTAGACATATACGTGCGTAGATGTTTTTGAACTTATTTTTGGACACTAGCAAAGCAGTTAGAATCTCTTACGTCTTTATTATATTTACTATTTATTAATAATATTAATTAATTATTTAATAGATATATCTGCTGCATTTGTTTTCCCAATAATCCGCAGTCGGTAAGTAGCTTAAAAATGGCTACACAGTATTATTATATGAAATATTATATATATTGAAACTGCAGTGACCACTTATCCAAATATGATAAAAAACAGTGGTTTAGACGAATTTTTGTACATTATTCGTGTTTACCTATTCAAATCTACGTATCCAATGAAAACTATCTTGGAGCTTATGCATGATTTTTCCTAATTCTATTGCCATTATAGAGTCTACATTTTGTTTTAAATCATTTAGAATTTACCAAACGTGACGGTCGTCTAAAACGTTCGGTACAAGTTACAAAATCTCTGCATATTGACTATTTGCTTGACAAGAACATTTGCTTATATGTTAGATAATTAATTCTTATTAATAGTACTGAAACTAAACACGTGCATCACTTTACAGCCCCGTTCAATCTATGTAATGGTAATATTTATTGATTTGAGCATAAAAACGATCGTACATTTTAATGTTTCACATATCTTGTATGCTATAATTATTAATGCATATGTGAGTTTGTTTGTTACGCCTTCATGCCTTAACCATTCAACCGATCATCATGAAATTTTGTACCCATATTGTCGGGAATACAGTGAAGGACGTAGGATACAGTTTACCCAGAAAAAATACTGTTCCCGAGGGATTAAGCATTAGTTTTATATAGTCGTCCAGCATGTCGGTCTCTCGACATGAATGAAGGAGTAAATCCATTTGAACATGCTCTGTCCCAATTTGTTTCTCGACATGAATAAAAGAGTTTAGGAAGTCCAGGTGAGACTGCCATCATTGCTCCATATCACACGCGGATTCTTCAAAGTTGACATGAACGCGAACGAAGCCGCGGGTAAAAGCTAGTAGCTAGTAACCAATTAAACACGTTACTAAACTACCGTGCTATCTAAGGATATAAATTTAAACGATTCGTTACGGCCTTTTGTTATCTTTGTGTCAGTGTTGTGTTGATTGCATTTTGTTAGACTGTTTTGTTTTTACTGCCTCGTTGGTCGAGTGGTTGCAAGCTCGACCGCCGAACGGGAGGTCCTGGGTACAAATCCCGGGTCGGGTACTAAGGGAATTTTCTAATTTAGAATTTCTAGTAGAGACTCGGAGTCTGGATCAGTGTCCGGTATATGGCAATAGGCTCAGGACCTATTCCATGGGACTTAAACGTAACTGTTAAAAGGTGGGAGTGTATTACATTCCTCTGTCTACCCCTTCAGGGATTACAGGCGTGATGTTACGTTTTGTTTTTATCTTGAAATAAACAAACTTATTTGACTCGCACGATAGTACAATGGTTAGTAAAACTGGCTGTTGCGCCGGGGTCGTCGGTTCGATTCCTACGATATTAGTTTCTCAGCCGTCTGGTCAACATAACACAAGCTGTCTTGATGCTTACTTTGGAATCATATGACCGTGTGTTCAAATGTCCCAAGATATTGTTGAAATATAAAAATAGGATTTTTATTTTATAATATTAGCATAGCATTATTATATCGTCAGGCCAAGAACATCGTGTGCCAAACACCTCTAACCTTACAGATCTGACGTGTTTCACAGTATTGTTCTTCTAGTTTCCTATATAAACGAAGATTCAAGTAGTGTTTTGCCCTCATTTAAACAACCTGTAAAATCTATTTCTAGTTAATGTAGGTATAACTCTCATAGTTAGCTCAGAGTCTGGATTTGTGCCCGATGTATGTCGACAGACTCGCCTTTTATTACATGGGAGTTATATAGTAAAAAATGCTAGTATTGTAAACTGTAGACTTGTAGAATATTTTCCTAAAAGGGTAGGCAGAATGGTGTTTCTGAGTCCTTAAGGAAAATACATGCCTGTTGTTATTTTGCGTTAGATAGATATATGATTAAAAATGTACCGGCTTAAATCACGTACGTTTTTCGGGATGGCCCGACTAGTTTCGAACTTGTATGAGATCCTTCCTCATGAGCTCCAGCCGCTTGCAGCGGGGTGCGACGAAGACTGATATAGTTAAGAACGTGTAGATCTATTCAAAGTTGTGAAATTGAAATGTATTACATTCAATACGCTCTTCGCGACTACGTGATCCGAAGTATTTTTCGATTGAACGGGTAAAGCCACGTTCATACTGCGACGACGTGATGGATGTGCAATAGTGGAGATGCTAACAATTATTAACTTCTTGACTGTGTACTGTATGACGATACGAATATGAATGAGCCCTGCATCATCTGATACTTGATTTATATAGAACTGGAATAATCACTTGATTAGCTTTAAATGTGGGTAGTTGCACAAAATTTTTACTCAACGAATGACAACGCCCTCGTCTTGTTTCTAATGTGATCGCCTAGTTATCAGGTCTACTGTTTTGCACAGAACTTGTACATGTGAATGTGCAAGTTCTGTGCAACGCATGTGAACCTCGACGTGAATGTCAGGAGTTCCAAGCTTCATTTATGGAGCTCAATGCAACTTCACCTGCCTGTAGTGTATTCTGTTTTTTAACAGATGAGTGTCTAGAGACTTGAAAGCGCAGCCTACATATATAAGTACGACTTAAGTTCCTGGCCGACAACGGGTAGCTGCGTAATTGGCGGGAGAAACTGTGCTCCTCGATACTCAATCCGCATACCCAGTATGGGGATGGGCAAGGGCAAAAGTCAATAAAGAAAGCACTACGGCGCTTTTTAGGGGGGACTATGTCCGGTAATGGACTGTGACAGACTGATAATGTTATACTAATGTTAGATTGCGACTTTAACCTTTTTCATTCTTAGAGAAGGCACATATGTAGTAGTGGAATGATAAAAGAATTAATGATGATACATTTTTGTACATATGTATACATCCCACAGGTGTGGTAGTAAGGGGAGCGTACCTTGCGTCTAGAACGTTCGATATGATCAAGCTGGTGTTGTAGCGTCTTGAAATCATATGTCACTTATATAAAAACCTTTGAAGTGTAGATATTAATTTCTTTACGTATTCTTTATGACAAAACTGTTTTTCATTGTATTTATTTATTTATCCTTTATTGTTGATAACAAAAGGGCGGAGTTAATGCCAAGTGGCATTTTCTACCAGTCAACCCACGTGATGATAAGTTGGGGTAGCCACCTTTAATAGTATAGCAACTATGAAACGAAATATTTAATATTATATAAACTTTTTTAATATATTGTATCTTACTCTGAAAAGTTTACTAATTTTTCTTTCCCAGTCGAATGTCTCAATATTGTTCTAATTTTAAAAAATTAGCTACTGTTTCGTTTGATCTATGGTTATTGTCTTACTGTTTCTAAGTGGCTATGTATTGACAGCTGTAAGAAATTTACGCCTGTGATTTTTCGAGCAGGTACATTTTACACTTAAATTGCTTTGCGCCTGTACCTTAATGAGGATGGATTGGACATGCCTCCAAAATAAAAACATTCATTATTCGCTCTAGCTTTAATTTATATTTATTGTTTTTTTATTTTTTTTTATTTGTTCATTGATCCGCCCTCATTATACAGACGAAGTGATATATGTGTAATGGCAGAACCGTTGGAGTAGATGTGTTCTGGAGTGGAGACCGCGTCTTGGTAAACGTAGCGTAGGACGCCCTCCAGCTTGGTGGAGTGACGAAATACGCAGTGGCTGGCAACGGTCGGATTCGAAGAGCTGAAGATCGAGTTCAGTGGCGTGCTATTAGAGAGGCCTGTGTCCTGCAGTGGACGGGAGTAGGTTGATGATGATCATGATGATGATATATGTGCATTGGATCAGATCATGGTGATCTACCTAACTCTTTATTATATAACGTTCTAACGAAAAATCAATTAAGATGGATCATATCAACATATCAACTCATGTTAAAATTTAATTTATGATCATCCGGGTTTTCATTCCTTGAATTAAAGATATTATTATTATTAAAATGTTACAACAATGAGTAGACTGGCAGTGGTGAAAATTACATCGAAAGTCACGAAATTTGAGACGAAATAAACGTCTTTTTTAAAGCTGATTGTTACAATGATTTCTTTACACGTATTATTAAATAAATAGTAATAACTTGCTAGTTCTATTATTACTTCCATATCATCACGCCTGGTTTCTTACTGGGTAGAACGAGAGCACTGAGCACCGCACACCTCTATTCTTACAGGAATGCTGAACTTTCATATTCATCACTTTCCTTTTAAGTGTACGGGTTCGGAGATTTGGAACTCTGTCATCAGTCAGGACTAAATCAAATTGTACTAGGATATATTGTTATCCTTTTATTGTTAAATGAGATATATAAAAATAATAATTTAATATAAAAACCAGTTATGAAAAAATAAGTTATGTAGATCAAGATAAATGTATTTGCACGTCAGAAAGGTAATATCCAGTTTTGTCTTCGCGCTATAATTTATCGGTTTAAGTATACAGGTGGTACTAACTGGAGACTTAAGAATAACCCCATCACAATTCTTTGTTTCCTACATATATGCATTTTTACATAAGCATTTTACTTTGTTATTTACTTGAAATTCCCAGAAGTAGCACGGAGTCTGGATTTATGTCCGGTGTATGATAATACGCTCACCTCCTATTCCTCATAACATGACATATAAATTGTTGAAGCGATCTACACTCATCTGCCTACTTGCACGGGGAAAAACAGGCGTGATGTTATGTGGTTTTACCAACCAAGCAACATAAATAGTTCCCTCGATTTACTTTATATTCAAAATTTTGCGTCACAAAATGTGCAGATATTAAATCGTCGGGTATACCTCATAGTGTAGGCAGATAGCACCGAGTGCCAAGTACCTTTATCCTTAAAGACCTCACCTGCTTCTAGGTTTTTTGTTTTCAGTTCACGACAAAATAGGTCACGAAGAAGACAAGCATAATAATACCAGCGGTTCGGTAGAATACTACAGTGCGTTAGTCTTTAGACCGTCTTCATATTACCTCGTCATTGGCGTGTGTAGATTGTGATACGAGGTATATTCTTAGTCCGCAGGTGGCATGCGCCTAATAGGGGTAGGGTGACCCTATTTGTCCAAGTATCAATCTTCAGCAAATTGCCGCGATATTTATTCCGGACATTGAACTTGGAGAGGAAAAATGTGCTTACAATAACAAAATTAACCATGTAATCGATTCTCGATAAGCGGAATTTATTGTACATATGCATATATATACACACATATATATATATTTCTTCATTTCATTGCATAAATTGAGAATCCAATTATATTGTAGTCGATAAGGTGTTGTAAGTGTACTGTATTCTTAGTAAGAACAGAAAAATTCATTGGATAGTGTTCAAGTATTATATTTTAACAATATTAGCCGCGAGACGCGGATAACAATATTCTAGTGAATTCCAGTATAATTCCATCATCACGGATTGTGTCGCGCAGAGAAGTACCGAGCATAGCTCTCTTCATAGCTCTACTTGGAGATTGGGCGTGACGCCTTGCAATGAAATACCACGCTGTAGCATCGTAAGTCATCGCCATAACATTACCGCAATTAAAATTTAATATTTAACTAAATGTTCTATGAATTCCCAGTAGTAGATCGGAATCTGGATTTGTGCCCAGTACATGGCTATAAGTTCACCGTCTATTCCATGGTGGGACATAAAATTTAATAGGTGTATCGTGGGAATTTATTACACTCCTCTACCCATTCCTTAGGGGAATTCAGGCATGAAGACAAAAAAAGGCTGAATGGTTCTACGGCTGAAGATGCAAAATAAACAAGATGTTATTGAATGAAAAAAGTTACGATAATATTTCGTTGATTTCGCATTATCCTCTTTCCACGCGATGATACATAAACGAGCGAACCTTCTCATTCTTTCATATCTGTTTGTGCAGGTTCGAACGGAAGTATTATACGAGTATAATATCTATGGGATTGTGACAATCTGACGGTAATATATAAGGGGTATAAATCTTTGTGACTGTGTTTGTTAGCGACCTCTTATTGATATCAAGTCAGTCGAGGGATGCTTCAGATATTATTGTTATTACATCCTCACACGACGTCCTGCATGAGGTAGACAAACAGTGTCAAATATGTGCCAAAATAGACGCGAGTGTATCAATAGAGATATGAATATAGAAGAAGTATATCAGGTCTGTAAGGTACAGTAATTCAGCATTCGGTGCTCTCTGCGTTTGATAATAATAATGCATAACTTATAGTCTGTAGCATTTTACAAGACACTAATATATCTAATCGTTAAGGAAACCTTTGAAGCTAGTTTTATGTGTAGTTGTTTATTGTCGAATTTGAAGATATGTATGACAAGGCAATAACGTTATTAGAAAATTGAGAATAGACATAAAATATATTACTATATTTTAATTATTTCTGTAGCTTTACTATCCGAGTTTTGGAATATATTTGTTATTCAGACTATAAAAAGTTTTGGTGCTACGATACCTCCTTGCGTGACCCACTTGCTACTAAAACTTTAGCTTCATCTATTATTTACAAGGCTTGAATCTCCGTGTCTATGTATTTGACGTTGGCTTAAATCTTAGGGCGTCTTAATTTGCGGGACGACACTTCGAGAGTACAGGACAGGGGTGAGAGAGTTGACCGAACTTAACGAAAATTTACTTGCTCTAACGAGAGGGCAAGATTTCGATATTATTCTGTATAATATATCTACTCTATAATATCTACAAAATAAAAAATATTACGTATGTTTTAAAAGGCAAGGGTTTTACCCGTCTCGAGTAAGTAATTACTCCATATCTTTTTTCTTGAGTATTTCAAGAAAAATATTTGGTTTTAACTGTATTACTGTTTTATGTTCATCATATGTATGTTTTTTTGTTAAGTTTTTGTTTCATGGGGCACCACTGCGTGTTGACCTGGTTTGGACCCATGCTATATATATTATATATATATGTATTATAGACACATTATGTACTACAGTGTTAACATATAATCGTTACATTGTTACGCATATAGGAGTGTTTCCGTTTTGATTTTTTCAACTTGGACCACCTTTTGATTATCGTAATAATTATACATGTCATCCTGATTTTTTTATTATATGAACAGAGCGAAGTACAACTTTTTTGTACAGAGTATGATTTTACATAAAAAATTCTAGTCAAGATTAAAAGATAAATGAGTAGATTAAATATTTAATATTTACGTGATTGGCTGACGAGTGGCAACAGGCGATATTTTTCCGGCTAGAGTATTATGTAACAAGGCCTGTAATAGACCCGGCCTCTATCAGGACCTTAATCAAATTTTAAGCCGCTTTACGCTATTAAGGGAGGCTTTAAAGCGTTATAATATGTATTAACGGAAAACTTTCCTACCGGACCTAATTCACGTAATGTGATATTTGAAAGCGTGCCGGGCATTTGTTATATTTAAATAAGATATGAATGGAAACAGTATCTAATATAGTGCAAGTAAATTAATCAGAGAACGCTTGTTTTTCACTGAATGTTCTTTTGACTACCTCGTTGACCGAGTGGTTGCTAGCACAACCGCCTGTTCTGGGTTCAAATCCCGGCTCGGTCGCTATTGGATTTTTCTAATTTAGAATTTCTAGTAGTGATTCGGAGTCTGGATCCGTGCCCGATGTATGGCAATATGCTCACCACCTATTCCATGGGACATAAATGTAACCGATAAAACGTGGGAGTGTACTACACTCCTCTGCTTACCCCTTTGGAGATTACAGGCGTGATAAGATAACGTTTTACGCTTGTTTTTCAAGGTGGTACACAGAAAAGCTTCGCCGTTGGAAATTTAGTTACGTTGTCTGATTAAATTCACGGTGAAATTAAGTGGGGGAGTCTCATTCTTGGAATACAATGTTTTGATTTTCCTACTTGTACAGTTGCCGGGCTTAATTATCTTCATAGTGTACAAGTAAAAGTTTCATTAAGTAATATATATGGCAATATAAATGTGTAATTTGTTATTTGGCTAACATATTCCCATGTATCAGGAATCTGTGAAAGACTGCAGGCTGAAGCTGGACGCGATATGTCAAGGACAGGGCGCGAAGGCGCTCATTAGGGGAGGGCTATGTTAAACAGTAGACTGAGATAGGCTGATGATGTTGTATGTTGTTGTTCCAATGTAATACTTATATATTTCCATTCGTGTAACGTAACGAAATCATGAAGAAGCTCCCGTTTCTCATATTTCCTCGTTCTACTGTCATATGCACGTTTCATAATTAAATTTGAATAATAGATAATATTTATTCAGAGCTACCCACGTCATGTCGTTGATATGAGTCGTAGAAGCTTCCTTTGATCAGATCGCTTTACAGAACCTGAAAGGAAAGTTTCACCGATAACCTGAAAGGGAAACGTACCGTGTAATTCACTTACGTCGGTGTGCTGCTGAAATTATTCAATTTTAAGCAATGCAATTTTATCTATTTTGTAAGTAAATCGCTCGCTTACTGCAAAAACCTTTTACAACAACATACATACATATGTATATGGCGACGCAAAAGCGTAGACGTTTGCTTTTTAATAGTATTATTTAATTATTTTTATTATTAGTAAAATTTAATTCAGTAATGTTAATTGACTTTGATGATTTACAAACACGAATAGTAGTAACTTGTTTTAATTTAATGATAAATCATGAAATTCGAACATTTAAAAAGCATCTTTTGTTATCTGTTCGCCTTAGTTGACAGGCACGTAACAAGATGGCATTGAATTTGTTTTTTTTTTCACGCTGCTTTTTGTAAACTAGTTAAATAACAGTTCGTAAAATGAATTCCAACTTTTAAAATTTATTTAAAATCATTTATGATTTATTAAATGTAAATTAAATTTATTTTGAAAGATTACATTAATATCGCGTGAATTTCTTTTTGGCGGGAAAATTGTGACATATCGTTTTGTATTTTGTGTTTCAACTGCGCCATTTTTACTGGTGCCTTTCGGAGAAGCAAATTAATCTTGTAAGTACTCACAAGATTAATTTGCTTGGTGTTTATTAAGATTAAAAAATTAAGAGTATAGCATACTTAGAAGACAGACATATGTAGTTTTAGAAAGTTATTCAAGATTAATATTTTTAAAATTGATTAATGAGTTTTTAAATTGGTGTAACATTTAATAAAGTGTTTGTTTAAGGGTAGTGTGTTAATCATTTCATCATGAGCAAGAATATTAAGAACAGTGACGTCGGCAATGCTCATGTCATTCCTTCTAAATCCTAGGTTGGATAAAACCCTTCTTTATGTATATACCTACATTTGTTGTAACTGGTTTCAAACACATAGGTGTATTTTATTCGTTTTAAAAAAAAATCTTGTAGTTGTTTTGTTCTTGGGTATTTATAAAACATACCTCAATTTTTTACCATTATTCAATATTGAATGGTGCGGTATTGAAATTAATTC
The DNA here is from genome assembly GCA_018248815.1 of Croniades pieria auraria. Classification (NCBI taxonomy): domain Eukaryota; kingdom Metazoa; phylum Arthropoda; class Insecta; order Lepidoptera; family Hesperiidae; genus Croniades; species Croniades pieria. The sequence goes on from DWJK01002797.1 coordinate 9,964, forward strand.
ATGTTATTTAAGAAAAAGAATTTCAGGACTACAAGGGTACAAATATATGGCACTTGGTATATTCTCTTCCTTCTACATAAGGGACCTGCCGAGATTATTAATACCTAATATTAATAATAATTTAGTCTAGGCAGAGGGGTAGGCAGAGAGCACTGAATAACAAATATATTTATCCTTATATACTTGACTGTTTTCTTCTACATTGATCACACTTTTCATACACGCATGTCGTTTTAGAATAATTACGAGATTTTTCTATTCGCTATTATTGTGTAATTTTGATTGTTATTGTCACAGCACGATTTCTAATATGCGAATATTTCTATTATACTTGATATAAATATTAGTATTTGGGGACACTAACGTATAGTGTTTAATTAATGGTACTTGACAATTGAGGTGAAAGTTCCGATCATTGTAACATTTGGGCGTTTGGTTTGTTGCGTTCCGTTTATTGTTTTGTTTGGTTTAGTCACATGTATGTGTGAATTTCACTTATATTTCATAACATATTTCTGAAACTATTCATTTTTAACTTTGTATTTCTATAAAATTCCAATGACCATAACCATTACCAAAGCTTCAGCCTAATCAACTGAGCTGTTCTTGAAGTACAATGATAGTTCAACTGAATTTTTTTATTAACATATCTTTTAAATTTATATGTGACTGCCTCGTTGGTCGGTTAATATTAGATTTTTCTAATTTTGAATTTCTAGTAGTGGCTCGGAGTCTGGAATAGTGCCCGGTGTATGGCAATAGGCTTACCAACTATTCCATGGGACATAAACGTAATTGGGGAAACTTGTGAGTGTATCACACTCCTCTGCCTACCCCTTCGGGGATTACAGGTGTGACGTTGCGTTTTTTTTAAATTTATGAACCGATTGTATTAAAACAAACACTAAGTGTTAAGTGAAGCTTATCGCAATATATCAATGAAAACGTCTCCTATGTTGGTTAAATCGTTTATGAGATAAGTGTGTACAAACACAAGGACAGTCAGCCAGACAAACAGATAAACAGACATATATAAATTCTACAAATCGCTGTTTATAGGTTTGTTGCATTGACAGAAACTTCTAACAATAGTAGTTTTAAAATAACTTCTATACTGATCTGCTATAATTTTAATATTAATATAGATTTAATAAACATTATAAACAACGCAGACGAAGCCGCGGATATCAGCTGGTATGTTAAAAACAATGACAAATCGGGAGGTACACGGACATGTTTTCCATAAACAATACATTTTGTACTTTTATTCCATATTCTATATTTATGTTTACGCAACTATAAAATAACAGACAGGTCATTTATGCACAATTATATTCATGATTAAATAATTATATTATAATTAGTTTGGTTACTCGTAAGTTTTAATATTTTTAATCTATCCATAGATGATAAATATTTATTTTCCTTCGTTTTATATTAGTACTCAACATATATCACACCTACTATTTGTTATATTGTATAAGTCGTAAATTTTGCAAGAAATAAATGATTCGTAAACATAACATCATGCCTGTAATCCTCGATGTTGTAGGCAGAGGAGTGTAGTGCACTCCACGTTTCGTAAGTTACGTTTACGTTCCATCATGGAAAAGTTGGTAAGAGTGTTGCTATACACTAGAGACAGATCCAGGCTCCGAGCTACTACTAGAAATTTCTTTAAAAAAAACTGTTTGCAAAAATCATCATTAACACTTTACCGCTTCCGCCTTTAAACAATTTATTTTTCATTTCATCGACAAAATGAAAGGGTTAAAACTCTGTTCTTCCTAATAACACTATAAAAGAAAATTAATTTACGTTTGTGTATATGTATGTCTTGCTTATGTATTAAACATACTCGGTCCATGATTATGAGTAATTTAATTAAAAAATGCCTCCACCAAGTGACTCACTCAACGTTCATTATTTCAGATATCAAATTTTTTGTCCATAATTCTCGAATACGTTATGAAGAAATTCTGTCTACCTAAATTAATTGTTAAAATTTACAACAATTAATGAATTAATGAATAATTAATGAATTAATGAATAATTAATGAATATTTCATTAGAGCAGTAGGGAGGTCAAGAGTGTAAATGTACTTTTAAGTAAACGTCAGACCCAGTGTTATTGGAGTACGATTACCAACGATGCCTTGATTATGGTATGTTCCCGCGCTGCTCCAGTGCACAGTGAATCTGAGTGCTGGTCCGTGGGACAGTCATGGGTTCTATTTCTCCCCAGACAAATATTTGTATGATTAGCACAAGTTTGTTAAAGACAAAATATATTTCTACTTAACCACTTAATAAATCTATATCCATATAGGTATATATAATAAAACTGTAACTGATCGTCTGTACATGGCAAATATATTTAAAAATTCATAATAGGGTGCCTTTATATACACAAGAGAACGCAAAACAATGTTTTTTCATTTTGTCTGTTTGTCTGTATGTCTGTATGTTTGTGTATGCTAATATCAGAAACGTCTTATCCGATTTGAATACAGTTTTCAGGATTATATTATGATGGGCTTCACTTAACATTTAGGGTTTTTTTCACTTAAATCACTTAACAAATAAAGAACTTATGTCAATTTTTTTTTAAACTTACGAAATCTACGCGTACGAAATCGCGGGCACAGCTAGTATATAATATTTGTAGTTTAACAGTGGGCTGGTTATTTTAACATATGTAAGCTTTCTTCGAGCTTACTATGAAACTAAATGGTCGTATGTGGAGATGTCCTCGGATATCGTTATTCTTTGTGATTGATTAAGAACTGAAAGAAATCGTGTAAGATTTACATTGTAAAAGCTGAAAGCGACAATATACGAACTGGGTCAGAGTTGCAAGTAATTATCTTCAGGTAAAGTTTTTCATAAATTCCGAGAATCAGGGCAACTGTGCGATTGACGAAGATAATGTCGAATTCAGATCGCAATACCGGTTACAGAGTTTCTTGTAAATAGCAGTATTTATTAATAGAAATGATTCCGAAAGTTTTACAGCAAACAAGATATGGAATGGGAATGATACTGATATTTTTGGTAAGATTGCCTAAGTTCGAATGTCCGTGTATGAAGAGAGTGACAAATGGAAAGAAACACGTCTTCTTTGTAGAGATGTTTGCCACTTGGTGCTCTCTGCCTACCCAGAAAACGAGCTGGCGTGTTGGCGTAATAACAATAAAAAGGTAAGGTAAATTAATAGGTACTTTGACAATGCAAACTGTAGGTAAGGGATAGTATAAGATATAGACCTGAATATTCCAACGAAGAATAACTGGAAGTCATTGGAGGTAGTCTGATAAAGTGATAGTTTTGTATATACGATCATATTTTTGATATAAATGTAGCCATGAAATAGCGTTCGACCCTATTGTCATATTACGGTAGAAATTCAGGCTCCGAACTACTACTAGACATTCTAAGTTAGGAAAATCCGACAGTACTTGACTCGGGATCGAACCCGGAACCTTTTCATCAGTAGGCACGCTTGTAACCACTCCACCAACGAGCCAGTCGGCTACGACCATGCTCTAATTATAATAAATTCTAGCACAGGTTTACTCTGTATAGTCAAGAATTGAAGGGATTGAAGAAATAATACCTGAAGCGGTGGGAATATAAAGCTGTATTAATAAAGTAGGTCATAAATAATTTAGTTATAAATAAGGGGCAATTAAATAAATAGACAATTAATTTACCAGAAATATCACGTTAATATATTTAATCGTTCCTAAATTTTTTTTCTGCAAATTATTATTTGTAAACTGCCTAAATGAAAAGCCGACAAATGCGTTGGAAACTTCTTCGTGAGAAAATAATTCTATTGTTTTGTAGAATAGAATAGATTGGTAGTGTTCATCAATATTCTATCATTATGGTAATTATGTATTGTGGTATATAATTACCATAATGACAATATTCTATAATCATTATGGTAATTATATGTGAACGGACTAGGTGCTTCTCGGGGTAGGTAATGATTTAATACCCCTTTACAACCGGACAAAAAAAGTTAAGATTTTTTGTGATTCATGATAGACGTCGTATTTATAAAGGTCTAAGCGA
>DWJK01002798.1:0-14041 GCA_018248815.1 Croniades pieria auraria
TGCTCTACGCGTCCAACCACTGCCAGCCACTTTACGTATAACGTTACTCCACCGAGCTGGAGGGATATTGCCACCTATTTTTATTTCCACTTTAACATTATTACATCCTATATGTTTAGTGCGCAATATTAAAATTTTATTATTAAGAACTTCCGCTCTTAAAACCTCCAGAGGCTTATAACAAAATAATTGATTTTATACTGTTATTACAGTCTTAGACTCAGACTGCCTCGTTGGTTGGTTGGTTGTAAGCGCGACTGACGATCAGCAGGTCCTGGGTTCAAATCGCGGGTCGGATGCTATTGAATTTTTTAAATTCAGTATTTCTAGTAGTGACTCGGTGTCTGGAACTGTGACCGGTGTATAGCAATAGGCTCACCACCTATTCCATGGAAATTAACGTAAGTGGGGAAACAAGGGAGTATATTACACTCTGCCTACTCCTTCGGGGATTATAGGTGTGATGTTACAATTTTATTACAATCTTAAAAATTCTTAGTCAAAACAAACGGCTAACTCTAGGTTTGATTGGAAGCTGCAGTACAATTACTCACATACGCGTTTCTCTATATAATAATTTATTACTATACTATTACGCCACGTTTTTTACGTGGTAGATAGAGAAAATATGGATGCCATATTTTATAACATCTTTATACTTCAGACCTAACGTGTTTCTCCTGTGCTGACCAAGTACAGGGTGGCAAACTATATTACGTCCTCGCAAAAACTACTTTATTATATTGTACTATTGTGTAGGCACAGAACACAGAACTGCAGAACTGAGATTTTATTTTAAATTTTGTGTGTTTCCTTCGTAACGTTTGTAATAAGAACAGAAAATGGCGACGTTGCAAAGCTTTATAATAGGAATATAATGCTAACTAATGTTCAGTACTACAAACAGGTGCAGTCGAGATAAAAATTCTAAGTACTTGTTAATGTTACTTTTAAAAGCTCACTGACAAAGCTTTTCCTACTGATAAGATAAAATATTTCCGAAGCGTTTTCATATGAATAACAAAAACTCTCCTTCAAAGTCTGCAACGCGTTGGCGATTTTCAGGTATTTTAAATGTTTATCAGATGCAGTGATAGCTTAGTGGTTAAGAATTCAGCCTCTCACTCTGGGGATGCTGGGTTCAAATCCATGGCGCGCACCTCTTTACAAAAAGTGTGTTTTAAATTTAAATATCACTTGCTAACGGGGAAGGAAAACATCGTGAGGAAACCTGCCTATCTTAGAATTTAAAAAAAAATTTCTAATGTGTATCAAGTCTGCCAACCCGCATTTGGCCAGCGTGGCAGACTATGGCCTTAACCCTCTCAATATGAGAGGAGACCTATATTCTAACAGTGGAATTACAAATGGGTGGATTATTATTTTATTATGACAGTCTACACAATGCCTATTTATACTGCGGGTAGGCAGAGATTAAAAGTATCCGCCCGCTACGACCTTAATTTAACTTTTAAAGTCAGATGACATGCTCGTCTATTAAGAGCTGGATTTATCATTTAACTCCGTTTTCTCGATTAAAAATAATTGGCATATTTATCTGCTATATCTCTCATGAATTCCCTCGTAATTTCTGATTCCAACTCAATTAAGGCTTGCTCCGTCCCTTGTGTTTGTCTTGCAGCGCTTCGCTCGCTCGCTGGTAATTGCCAAGCGAACTGAGAAGTACTCCACTCCATACCAGCTGGTACTTCCATGACGGTTATCTTTAATTACCTATGCGCACTTGGATGTGATGTACATAAATGTATTTGTTATTTTAAGTGTTTTTGGATCATATGTGATTGGTGATTAAATATAGTGCAGAAGATATAATAATCGTAATTCTAATAATTGTTATTTAATTTTTGTTTTATTAAAATTGGTTATTAAAACTTATAGTTTTTGTCGATAGTTTTCTAAGTATCAATGATATCCTGCCAAAAACGACAGTGCTGCCGTCTTGGCGACAGTGCTGCCATCTACTCAATAACAATAGTGCCGCTGCCTATGATGAAAAGGCTCGCGTGAGAATATTAGCGCTATATGAGCTGAGCACCAGATTTGAATGTTGATGTCTATAACGTCGTGAAGTGAACAGAAATAATAGTAAAAAGATTTTTTTTTAACTTTACAAAAAACCGTATACATGAGCATTACAATTTATCATCAATCGCTCTTCTCTTATTTTAATCCTAACTCATCTCAACAAACCCGTAACCGTTCCTGTAAGACTCGGGTCCCCACTCAAAGTGAGAAGGGTAAGGCTATAGTTCGTGATCCTGTCTAACAGCGGGGTAGAAGACGACACGCCGAAAAGAACATTGTAAGGAACACGATTTCATAAAATGGGGAATTTCAGCTATTTTCCAGACAAGAAACCTAGACGCATGCATTGTTTTTCCCGTTTCTTGCAAGCTCTAGTTTCGCTTCGAAGCGAGATTTATTGCTTTGCGCCATTGCCTTGTTTCAAAAGCAATAGTGTTTGATTTATGGTATTGATGCATTTGTAAGAACGCAATATAACGCCTGTAATCCCCGATAGGGTAGGCAGAGGAGTGAAGTTTCTCCGTTTCACCATCCTACTCCACACAATGGAATAGGTGGTAAGATTATACGTGTGAGAATATTTAAAAATAACAGTAAAAGCGAGTTTTGTAAATTTATTTTAGAACTATTTATATTTTGATACGTCCAGTAATAATGTATAGATTTATTAAGATTATAGAACAAATAGGACTATTATGCGATGTTTTAGGCTTCGAATCGTGTATGGTTTTACAGTAACCACAGATGATTAATTATAAAAACAATTTTGCTAATTTACGTTAAAAATGATCATAAATTTATTAGAAAATGTTGCAATAATAATATGACTATTTAACTATTATTTTGTTCTATTTAACTATCATACAGTACTACTCAGAAACTATTGTTAAATGTTATCTATAGTTTTATTCAGGGAGGGTTGCTTATGATTGGGAAGGCAAATAGAAATATCCAAAAGTCGCAAAATACTTAGCGTTTAGGACACTTTCGTACATAATTATATTGATATGGATAAATAAGATATAGGTACGATAAATAAGGCTAGCGGTCGGTGGTATAAGTACTGTTGAACATGTTTAATAATAATGATTACTAATTTATAATTATTTATTTCAAGATTAATCTGTTGGGAATTGAGCAAGGAAATTATTAACTATGTATTTTCCGATTCATGTAAACATAACATGGAAAATTTACCGCCTACATCGGTAATACTAAAATTATCGATGTTACCGCAAATTACACAGCGAGCACGTTTCCGGTTGCTGTGACGTCAGCACGCGTTTTCCTCTCTTGTTACAGTATGGTAAAAGACAATTCTGACAACATTCAAATACGCTCTTCTGTTTTTAGAACTTAACCGTATTGATTTGTCATTAAACGCACATCATAATATAACGGTCAATGCGCATTACAGTAGCGTGGTGAACACCCGATGATGATGTCGATGGAATAAAAGTGTTGCTATTTTTATTCTTGTCTATGTAACGATATTGTGAAGAGACCGTAATTCCGCAGTGGACTATTACAACGATTAAAAAATCATTGCCATATAAGGGTTTATACCATTTTGAGGACTACTCGTATATGCAAGTATCAGAGTCTAATTAAATACAAAAGGGGTCTTACTTGGTCATTGAGTTTGGGGTAATTACTTTTGTTTTTTTCCCAAACGAACCATTGTTAGTAAGGTAATATGATACCAATTATTTATAAGGGCTCATAAGGGTGATAGGTCACGCTTACTCCTTCGTAGGTTGATTGAGCAGTTGTTTTTCTGTCATGAGGCAAGAATGTCCTTTGTGCTGACGTTACTTTTTCGTGTATACACAATGAAGTTTCTTTCATTAGTGCCACGACACATACTATTACCATTATGATTGTCTTTACCCATCTTTTCTTTTTTCACAATTACTTTGCTCTATCTATGTATTTGAGCTGAGAAGACCAGCCATTACTCACACTGTTCACTGCCGTGTCAGACTGTAGCTAAATCTTTCTCATTCTTACGGGAAACTCGTGTTCAACAATGAATTCTACAAATATTTGTTAATAATGACGAACTTTCCACACTACCAATACAACTAAATAATTCATTATACAGTCAAGTTGATTATTCGTATGCCAAAATTTTCAAACGTGTTTGTCAAATGCAAAGAAATTGACAAACACGTTTCGTAACTTACTGTTACACACAACTGACAAGACTAATAATTATAAACATAATTAATTAATATATATAACCTTACTGGTACTTACATTGAAGAATATTTGATAAATAGATATTGTATTGACTCTGTAACAGTTGGTTTGAAACCTACGACATTTGCTACAAAAGGAAGGTAGACTTATATTGATCGTCAGTTGTTACTGTGAAGAGAGTGAGACGTTACTCTGTCCGAATGTATTGTGAAACTAATGTACAAGTATCATACATAAATAATTGAAGTAAACCTATAAGGAGTTTCTGTTGGCCATCCAAAATACTTCTGGAATACTACATTCCTGATTACTACATACAGATAATAATGATCAATCAATTTTCATAGTGTATCCATATTTCGGCAAGTACAATACGCAGCTGGTCCCGTTTAATTCCAATAGGGTAGGAGCGGCTAAATTGAACCCACTGTAATTTTCAAGTTTTCATTAGATGTTGCAAAAGAGTTCTACACTACAGAAGCATGAACCAATAATTTTCTTATGCAAGCCCGCTCAAAACTTTGACAATAAAAATTTTCACAGGAATTTAGTGCGCAAACCGTAAGATTCGACAAAGGTTCTAAACGACATACGGTAAAGAGACAGCTGAAAAATCTGCCCAATTACAATAATGAAAATTTCCTCTCAGCTTTCAAGAGCTAATATGAAAGACCGTTCTATCTCAGAAAATCTCGTTTTACCATCGGCGAGATTCGTAAAGCCATAAAAGATATTAGACGAATCTTTTGAAGGAATTAGTAATTAAGAATTGCCTAAATTAGACGACGAATGAAATGATAATAACTAATTTGAAATATACACTTATCACAAAGTTTTTTAGTTGCATTGTTCATTGGCATTCATAAATAAATTGAATCGTAACTGAACAAATTACTCCGACCCGTTGGAACAACGACCTTAAAAAAGCAGGTGGTAGTGGCTGGATGAGACTTGCGGAGGATCAGATGTTGTGGCACACCTTGGGAGAGGCCTATGTCCAGCAGTGGAACGGTAAAGGCTGATGTGAGGATGTGATGAAATAAATAACACCAATCCTCTGTGGTGAAGTAGGTTGTTCACCGCTAATTCAAAGCATCCTAAAATTTCTAGAAGCATTCAGAATTTCAACTATTTCTTTAAGTCTGAAAAATTTAGCATTCGCTTTTGCAATTTATGACGTTAAAATCGCGACTGGTTCGCAGTGCAAGAAGCGTCTAATGCAAAAGGCAGATGAGTTTTTTCTTCTGCACCTACCTTTAACACCAAAATTATGCAAGCCAAATAGGCTCCCAAGCAAAGTTTCCCCATAAAATCTTGAATAAACGCTCTTTTAATCGCCGCATCAAATTATCTCGTTTTAAGGGGAGAGCCACTTATGGACATAAAGTGGTTGGAATGGTAGCCAAAGTTTGAGGGTATATATCTTGAAGGATTAGAATGTGCATAATGGCATTAAAAGGCGCAATAAAATTTGATAGAATCAATAATGATAATGAATAAGTATGTTATATAGTATATTACGTAGTTCATATTCTGAGTAGAAGACTCGGTGGACTAACGATAGAAAATAGTATCATATGTACTGAATTAGCAAAACAATTGTGATGTTTTTGTCATTTTAGTTATTCATTGACGGGTTAATGGTAGAAAAGCAAGTTCAAGCTCAGCAAATACTCAAATTATGTTAATACATATTGTCCACATGAAAATGAGCAGAGACATCATGTTCTATGCTATTTACAGATATTAGGAACTGATTCTGAATTTTTAACATACGACAAAAACAATTATTGAGAGCTGTCTTAATTTTTCATACTTTATAACATAGTGGATGAGAATCGTAGATGATCTCATTATGATAAAAAACTATAGCCATAACCATGCTATTGAAGAAATATATAATGGTGCGAATTCTGGGTGGACTAAAAAAATATGGCGAAAATTAAGAGGCACTCATTACATTACACTTTAGAGACATTTAAATATAAAGGTATGGTTATTACAATACTACATAAAAAACATGAATTTAATATTGAATTTGTTTCAATACATGTATAGGAATGAATGAGTGAATTTATCTAAACCAGTAAAGTTCCATAATCTACATCGGAAATAATTTGAGCAGATTTCCCGTTTCCAACTAAATGGATTGTTGAGCGGAAATCGTAAGTCAAGCCTTTAAGTGGATGGATTTATAGAGCCTCAGATAGTTCCCTCCAACTTAGAACTAACAACTGTTCTAACTGATCACCTGTAGCAACTGTTACTGTTGGTTCTGTGATATCTATTCCTTTATCTGTTTGTGAATATTACGGTCCTTGGAGCCTTTGGTACTCTGACGTTATGGTTAGTTAAGCGAAATAGGGCACGAAATATTTTGGTGAAACTCGTCCAGTAAAATTGATGGTGTCAAAAGAAGGAAAATGTTGAGTAGAAATCAAATTTAAAAAAATCCGTTAAATAACAAGTTTAAATATCGAAGCTATAATCTTGGCTTTTTGTAACATTAAAATTAAATTAAGGCATGTAAAAGTTGACAACACTAAACTAGTAATCTAATTATCATGTTGGGACATCTGCAGTTGAGATACGCGGATTGTGGACATACATAAAAGATACGATAATGCCTAGTACTGTCGCTAGGATTTTATAAATATAGTTAGTATTTTCAAAGTGTATGATAACATTGTTATATTATTAGTCAGTGACACGAAAACGTGTTTTCTTCTCTATTAAAGTTTGAAGATTGTTTTAAGAAACTTATTACGACCAATCGTCGTCCAATATTACCAAATTTTCTCCAGTGACGGTTTGATTATACGTGTGCAAATTAAATAGTCAATAAATTTCGATCTACCTACAAAAGCGTAAGCCAAACAAGTTTTAAATTAACCGCCTTCGCTGACTACAGCCATTTTAACAATTTCGCATAAATATTCTAACCTCGCTGCAAACGGCGGGAGCTCATGAGGAAGGACCTCGTATAGGTCCGAAACTAGTCGAGCCATCCCGAAAAACGTACGTGAGTTAAGCCGGTACATATTTAATTATAAATATACTAACTTATATTATCAAATAATGTATGATCACTTACTTGCAATTTAACAGTGGCAGCTTTATACGTTCTGTCCGCTGTGTTCTGGGCTTGGCAGGTGAGTGTCTGGTTGTGGTGGTGTCTTCGTGGACGGAGGCGGAGAACAGACCTGCTCAAGAAATTAGTTTTAAGGTCTATTTCCTACAAATCAGCACATTTGCATTAAACTTGACTGCTTTGTAACAGGGTTTTAAGTAATTCCATTTTATCAATTGCACTGACATTAAGCCGTTTCTTGGAAAATTCAGGGCAATAACTCTAATGATCTTAGTATTAAGACTCTTCTCAAACTATTAGGAAACGGAATACAACGATAATTCTGGTTAAACAAAGCCTTATCCTTACATGCGTAAATAGTTTCATAGTTTCCACCACCTATTGAATGGAATTCTATTTATGAATTACTTACTTTGCAGTGAATCTTCGGCCATCGGGCATTTCTTCCACCGTATATGTCACACTTTGACTCAGAACGCCACCTTCGTTATCAACCCACGTGATCTAAAAGAATGATGTTTCATGATAGGGAATGTTGCTATTAAAAATGTATTGCAAATGTTTTGCGCGTTTTAAATATGCATTGTTAGCAACGTAATTTTTGCTTTGAAGAATGTGTTAGAAAAATAAACTTTTTTGATCTTCAGACCTGTTTCAACTTTTCTTTAAAAAAAATCTCGTGTTGACATAGGTCATATGTTTGTACATATATGTATGTGCTGAATGTCCAGGCCTTTAAGCCGGTTTACTATGTATTTTTAGGAAACAAAAAGAGAAAATACAAATTTGTCTGATCTCGTAAAACCAAATACAATTTTCAGAACACTTAGGTTTATCTCTTCGGGTGTTAAACTATTTCCAATATTTTAAAAAAATAAGAAACTTATCTGCAAAGGACAGCATGATGTTTAGTATTTTTTTGGCTTACTTTTAGTCATTGATTACTCACCTCTGCTGCAGGCTTCCCGCCAACAGAAACACATTCAACGCTGACTTCTCTATCTTCGACTGCTTGAAGAATCGAACCCGGTTTGATCTTCGGAGGCTCAGGGGGTACCAGAACGATTAATCTAGCATATCTTGATCGAATTGCTGGTTCACCTGTAAACAACATATATTTTATTTTCGTGATAGTTCACGTGCGTTTTCTCATATATTAAGAAACCCCTTAATATCGAGTACAGGTTCGATAAAGCTTAATACGTTTCATTATTAATTACGTTAATAACAGGAATTATTAAAAGTTACGCGAATTCTTCTTTTACGATGTTTCTCCTATTTTTTTACCTATAACAGAAGCTAGAAAATGCTGCAGAAAATCTAATCTATTGATATTTATCTACTAATAGTTATATTTTGAAGGTGTCTGTAATACATGTTCTTTTTTTGAAATTCAAATGTCTGTGTCATTGTATCTTTCAAATCCAGCTTCATACCATACCATTGTTATGTACGAGTAATATACTGTTCCGGAGTAAGCTCCGTTAAACTTTTGTGTTATATCTAACAAAACTTACTTACTATTTTAGTTATAACAGGCTCCTAATCATGTGATGTTTTCATCAAAATTCACGATGTGGTCAGTCCAATTAGCATTAAACACGCTTTAATCCTTAATATTTCGCCATTCCCCGCTTCGACACAAAACTAACTCGCCTAAAATAATTCTATTACCCGCAAAATCCGTACTAAAAGCTTGTCTGTTTGTGTATGGTAGTATTTAATAATTGTTATCTTACGAAAGGGCCTTTTTGGACTAAGAAGGGCTTATTTGATGAAGGGGAAATTTTTGGTGCTTTCTTACTTTACCGTAGATTGTTAGATGTTGTCCTTTGTTTGTTGAGCTACTTTTTCATGAACTGACTCCATTAAATACATCTTTTATTATAATTATTGTAGTATATCACTACTACATTATTCATTATCTATTAGTACTATTTCTATTTCTTTTTGGACTAAATAATAATAATAATAATCGACCCATTTATCATTCCACTGTTGGAATATGGGTCTCCTCTCATATTGAGAGGGTCAAGGCCCTAGTCTGCCACGCTGGCCAAGTGCGGGTTGGCAGGTTTCACTCACCTTAGAATTTTTTTTTCTTTTTTTATAAATTCTAAGGTCTGCAGGTTTCCTCACGATGTCTTCCTTCACCTTTTCGAACTATTTTAATTAAATTAATGTAATGTCTTATTACCATGTCGTTATCAGTTATTACTATTACGCTTCCATCGATCAGTTCACTTCTGTTTATTTTGAAATTGATTATTTTTCTAAAAAAAATACAGCTCATAAATATGATCTTGTTATTTTCCACACCTAACAATTTATTAATCGTATTCATTACTGATAACGGATTTGATTATTTGCAATCTCAATTTAAAGACGTTGGTAAATTCGTTTTTATGTCGAAACTCCGTAGGTATTGCTCAAAAATTACCTAAAATTGATAAATTCGCACTGAATATTTCCATTCCCACCAGTTCATATCCAAACCATTATGTCGCCATCAAAATTCGGCTTGTGGTCGGTTCAATTAACGTGTAGCATGTTCTGAAATCTCTACATATTTCATCATTCGCCACCCCGCCGCCAAACTAACTTACCGCATAATTTCATTACTCGCCAAATCCGAACTAAGAGCATGTCGGACTCTATATGGATAGATTATAACTGTCTTATGTGTGCTTAGATAAGGGATTTAAATTTTAGATATTTATTCATTAACACGTGATGTATTGTCGTGAAAGTAAATTCTAAATATATCCAAATGTATTATTGCGGAAGTATGAACTAAATGTGTGAGATTTTTATCAACTTGAGTTATAATTCTTCCAGAGAACTTAAGGGATATGTCTAAGATTGACTGTATGAATTTGCATAACCAAATTATGTAAAAAAAGGAGCTTTGAAATCTTTAATTTAAATTTAAAATGACTCTAAAACAGTTCTACAGATATTTGACTATAGAGAGAATATGGATAATAATGGACCCATTTGTCATTCCACTGTTGAAATATGGGGCTCTTCTCATATTGAGAGGGATAAGGCCATAGTCTGCCACGCTGACCTAGTGCGGGTTGGCAGATTTCACACAATTTAGAATATTTTTTTTAATTTTAAGGTGTGTAGGTTTTCTCACGATGTCTTTCTTCACCGTTAACAAGTAATATTTAAACTTAAAACGCACTTCTTGCAAAGAGGTGCGCGGCATGGATTTGAATCCAACACCCCCGGAGTGAGAGGCTGAATCTTTAACCACTAGGCTATCACTGCTTTTAAAGATAATATTATTAGGAATAAATATTTTGATTCAAAGTATATGTAACATTGTATTATTGAGTTGGAACAATTGTTTTATTGAAATTACCGGCATTATATGTAAATTATAATAAACAAAAAACAATAACAATATACGGATTCATTGCAATGTAAGTATAATAAGTCACGATATTTTTAATTGTTTTGATGGAGTCCTTGGGAGCAATAAAAAGTCTATAAGCAACATAAGACAAAACATCAAACGTTTCTGAGATAAACAGCTTTTAAGGTTTTAACTATTAAATAATATCCGTTGCGACAGCATGATCAACTGTGATGGAAAATCAACGACATTACTGTCAACCATACGATAGATGATTGATAGACGCAAAATGGGAAAATGATTCTGCGTTGGAAATAGACGGGACGGATGCAGAAAATGAGATAACTGGTTTGTCAGTCAAATAGGACGCCCGTTGAACATTCGGTGTAATGCTGTGAGCGGAATTGATGGAATCGTCAATACTCATCAACTCAATTTAAATCTGTTTAGAAGTCTAACCGTGCATATCAATATCATTACATTTGGTCATATTGGTAATATCATAAACGCCTCGCATTTCCCGAGTGACATATTTGCAATGAATGTTACAGGTCTACAAAGACAAATACGCAAATGTGATCGGGCTGCTGGTCCAGGGGTTAGTGTTCCAAAGACAGCTGGACCGGGATTTCATGGGTTCGAGTCCCATTCGGTACAACTATTTGCGAACATACAAAGTGTAAACATACTCGTATGTATGTTTATCTGTCTTTGCATTGAGAACAGA
Organism: Croniades pieria auraria; assembly: GCA_018248815.1. Lineage (NCBI taxonomy): Eukaryota > Metazoa > Arthropoda > Insecta > Lepidoptera > Hesperiidae > Croniades > Croniades pieria. The sequence continues at coordinate 11,431 of DWJK01002798.1, forward strand.
ATCTCAGTGCTTTTATGTAATTTTCTTAACATCGAGGTTAGTGTATATCTAGAGGATATCTTTAATTACTGATTTCCAATATATAACACTAATAACAAACAAAAATGTTTATTCGTTGTTCATCAAAGACGATCTTCTATTTCTTTGAAACCCTCAAAAGAAGGGAAATGCTGACGGCAAAGTTTTTTAGTAGTTTACAAACTTCCATCTCACGGAGTAACCAATCACATGTACATACATATCTAACAAACCCATACTGGGGAACTGGTGGACGCAGATAGAATCCAACAAGAACCAACTGTGATAAAAGACTTATTCAGCAACAGTAAAAACGGTTACAGCCAGTTGCGAAACTTCTAGAACTTGTCTTGCCTGAAAATCCAAAATCGTTGCAATCACAATACTCAAAATCATACCTCATTTTACAAATATAACGAACGATGTAAATGATAAAAATGTATGCCAAACTGACCAGCGAAATGTTGACCGAAACTTCAAACGTATGCAAATTGTTACAACTTGTTCTCGTTTATCCGCCGAATAGTTATCGGAAGGTTTTATTCAAAGAAAAACTTTCAACTCGTGTACGTGGCGGCTGGAGATGTTTCTGGTGGAGGGAAATAGTAATACCCGCTGAAGTTTATATGGGTAATATAAAACTACCAGATGCTATATTGTCGTGTATTGTTTTCGTTATTCTACCAGAAACATAACATCACACCTGTAATCCGCCAAGGGGCAGGCAGACGTGTTTAATACGCTCCCACGTGTCACGTGTTACGTTTTACGTTTTATGGAATACAAAATTTCGTGGTGGTGAATATATTGCACCACATCGAGCACAGACCTAGAGTCCGAGCCATTACCAGAAATTCCTATTAAATAAAATCTAAAATGTAATTTAGGAGTTCTGAGTTTGACAATCCAATAGTACCCGACTCGGAATTCGAACCCAGGACCTCTCGACCAGCAGTTGCGCTTTACATTCACTCGACCAACGAGGAAGTCGGTTTCGTCAAAATACACTGTTAAACTATATCATTTATACAAGACTCATTCCATAGATGATTTTACTGGCCAATTTGTCCTGGTAAGAGATAGATTTCCGAAAGCGCTGTCGTGTTTGGAAGGATCCGATAACAGGTGCCTATTCAAATACAGGACGCGATGGCGCTCATTGAGGAAGGCCTGTGTCCAGCAGTGTACTGAGATAGGCTGATGATGATGATGATAAAAAGTTAGTTTCGGTATCGCTTAACCTTGTCGTAAATGTTTAGTGGTTTACAGTTTTCATCAGATAAGTTGGATAACATTGAAAATTGCTGGAATTGCAATTTTAAATCGATTTGGAGCAGCTAGTTGAAGAAATTTTAAGTCATTCGCAGTTGATGCTTAGAGTTCTTGTTTATAACGCGGCTTGCTGCACAACAAAAAATTCTGATCAGTGGTGTCCCTTCACCACTCTCTTTTCTTTAGTATACTCTAAATGTATGCAATCATATCTACCTTCATTTTGTCTTATCGGTCTGGCAGTGAGTCACTGTGTTAACATATCATTATACGCATGGTTACCTCGAACTCTATTCTAATGTTATTATTATTATTATATTCAAATGTACATACATAATAAAAAATATTACAATCATGAGCTGTCACATTCTCAACAAAATATCCTTATATTTCCGCCGCGTAAACCCGATAAGGCCTAGTAATAGTTTTTTCGCACCATAGAAGCCGAGTCAAATGTACGAGCGAATAAATTCACTGTGTCAGTCCTCTACAAGAGGTAACACGTCGAAAAGATTTTCGCTTCGTAACTAGAACTTTCTCGGGTGATTTTAGAACTTAAAAATTCGGCAATATTTCTAGACATTAATAAAAATTTTAAATGTCTACTTTTGTGTATCACACTTAACAACAGAAACCTATTTCACAATTAAGTTTCAAATGAAAAGTATATGATGATATAACACTAGATCCTATATACAGTCTTGCATTTTTTTCTGTCTTCTATTACAGAACCAATCCAGAAAGTTACGGGCAGTAGAAACACTCCCTGTTGCGCTTCTGACGTAATGTGCCAATAATTTGAATGGTTGTAAGCGCGACTGCCGATCAAGATGTCCTTGGTTCAAATCCCGGGAAGGGTACTATTCGATTTTTCTAATTTAGAATTTCTAGTAATCACTCGGAGTCTGGAATAGTGCCCGGTGTATGGCAATAGGCTCACCACCGATTCCATGAAACGTAAACGTAACTGGTGAAACATGGGAGTGTACCACACCCCTCTGCCTACCCCTTCGGGGATTACAGGCGTGACGTTACATAACTCATTATTCCTTCACAGAATAAAACCTTGGCATAGCAGCGAAGATTGACCTAAAATAAAGAATAACATTTATTTAACCATTACCAGATTCTTTATTACAGTTCTTTTATTGTTATCTCTTTAGATAAAACAATCTAAAAAGCAGTAAGAGAATATAAAATAACTCGAAAATTAAAAAGTCAGAAATCCAAGAACAGTACTTCAGTCTCCGTCGCGACCTCGATGCAAGCGGCGGAAGCTCATGAGGAAGGACCTCGTACAGGTCTGAAACTAGTCGGGCAA
>DWJK01002799.1:0-14040 GCA_018248815.1 Croniades pieria auraria
TTTTCAAGGAATTTGAGGTCTAGATTCGAGGAGTGTATATGTTTAGATTACACACATCTCAGTGATGTTTTTTTAAATAATAAAATTCCCCTGTGTTTACTTTATTATAAATATAAATTGTTACCTAAGCTTTGTAGTTTTTATTCTATGTTTTTTTGGAATTCGCTCAACTTAATTGCCCACCTGTATATCGCCACCTAGTCTAGCCTTTCATCATAAACTCCCGGAAATCGTAGCGAGGTTGCGGTCAACACTTCTACGATCAGTAGGACTTCAAGATGAAAATCTTATTAGCGAAGGAGGTATGTATTTAATAATTGATCATAGTCAATAAAATGAGGGCTATTTTAGTGAAAATAGCTTACTTCAAATGTTCGAGAACACCAGGCAGCCAGCCTTGTGAGGTCGGCTCACACAGCTTGCCAAACCAACGAGCCAGCTCCCTGCGTTGTCTCTCGCATAGCGCCTCCAGCTGAGTGATGCGCTCTTCATAGCTATCTGAAAATACATAGACATATATTTTATATGTCTATATGAATATTATTTAAATCTTTTATATTTATTATCTCTTCCATATCTTTTCCAATCCTTATTTCATTTGTTAATTTCATGATTAAAGATGTAGATTTAACAATGTAATCATTGTAACCCAGTACCCACCAAGCTGTAAATAAGTTAGCTATTGAGCATTTCATCTTTCTATTTCATCTCTCTGTTACATCTCAATTCTTGTAAGAGAAAACAAGAGGAGAACACAAGGGAATTAAGACTACTGTTGAATGGTTGTGAATAAAACCGTAGAGATAATTTTCACATCTGCTTGAATGGAATTTGAGGTAATGTACTAGTAATTGTGTGTATGTAACATAATAGAATATAATTTACCCATAAGTTCTCGATCATATTGAGCACCATTGCCAACCTGTTGCTCCCAAATTGTCTGTTTCTCATGCATTAGAGCATCCAGCTCTGCCTGTTTGTTTGCCAAGTCTCTTCTTAGCTGCACCACAAAAAAATGACCCATTAACTCAAAATTCAATACACCATGGGATAATGGATGAGCTTATCCCCATATAGTAGTCACAAATTCAGGCTCTATGTTACTTCTGAGATTTTCAAGCTCGAATAACCCAATAATACTTTACTCAAACCGGAGATCAAACCCAGGACCTCTTAATCAACAGTTGCACTTGCGACCGATCAACCAATGAGGTAGACTAAAAAAATATATGACTATTACTCTAGAGTTTGCTTGCTTCATTTGTACTAAGTTTTTAACCATCTCCTGCCGCTTGTCCTCCACTTCTGCAAATATTGAGTTGCCTTTTGCAGCTGAAACAAATAATTACTTAAAAACACAATCTGAACTTGAATTGAAAATATATTTTAAATAAACCTTTGGTATTGTTATTTTCTAGTCAGGTTGATGAAAAGTAAAATGAAATACTTTACACTCATATTAGATATAATAGCTTTCTGTAACTGTAATTCTATACATAAAATTACACATGGAGGTCTTTACTCAAGGCATTGATCAAGACACCAAGGTTTTTATCTCTAAAAAGCATTAAGTTCATAAAAGGATATTGTTGTGGAAAGAGGTCCTCAACTCTTAAAAATTACACAAATTTATTTTATTTCATTAAACTCTTTATTTGTACACCTATTAGAAAAATTATATATGTATGCATATTAAGTAAAAACAAGAATCTTTAAGGCTAAGTATACAAAAAGCAGGCTTATAAAAAGCTGTAACTTCTAGATAACCTATATGGCAATAGGAAATATTCCATGGGATTTAAACATAACTGGTGAAACATGGGAGTGTACTACACTCCTCTGCCTACCCCTTCGGGGATTACAGGTGTGATGTTGTTTCTTTTTTTCCAGGTAGACGAATAAAATATGAAGCATCAGTTAATTTAATGTCAAATCCTACCATGTGGCTGTAATTCCTGAGAGTCAGCCTGATGCAGCATGGCCCGAGCTTCAGTCAAATCCGCTAGTGCTACTGCCTCACGTTCAGCAGCTACTTTTAGTTCTTCCCTTCGAATTTCAGCCGCTGCGCGCATTTCTCCGATTTCGCTCACCAGTTCCTCCACTTTCATCTTCCATAGAGCAACTTCTGAACGAGCCTCTTCGAGTGCCGCGTTCACTGTATTCGCGTCTGTAGTTGCTGCAGCCAACGCAGCGCGCACTTCTTCTAACTCTGCTGTATCTCGCTCTGGAGTTTTTCGTAAGACAAGTGCACGTTCTTCTTTCAAGTTTTTTACTTCCTCATCTAATCGTTTTATTTCATTCGCATGACGTTCCGCGGTTTCAGAACGCTCCTCCCGCAGTAACGATATTTCTTCTTGAAGTGTCACGATACGAGATTCGAGCTCACCTCTCCGTTTTTTCTCTTCAACTTGATAACTTTCTAATTCAATTGTCAGGTGGCTTTGGACATCAAGGGCGGTTTGGTAACTCCGTCTTGTATCATGCAGGTCTTGTTTCGTGGCTTCGTAACTGCTAGATAAATTGTCGAATTGTTTCCGAAGTAAATAGTAACGCTCGCTCAACTCGCCACCCGTTAACTCGTCGGTTTCTGCATAGTGTGTTTTGTTACTTATCGTAGAATAATCCATATTCATTAATTTATTTATACTTTATAGAAATAGCTTTTAATTCGTTTCAAAACAGTGTCTAAATAATTTATTTACAATCAATTGTTCAAAACAATTAAATCGAACGAAGAGCAAACAGTTTCAAATTCAAAAGAACGGCGATTAACTTCAAACCAAAGTAATAATGAATGACAGTTAACATTTCGTTCAAAAATTTACAAATGTTGCTTCCGAAACAGTTATTTTGGTAAATCACATTATATAAAATATTATACCCATAAATAAATATTACATTATATAGTTTATATGTCATATTATACGTATTGTATTTATTTCATATACAAAATGTAAATCAAAGATATTTGTTTTCGTCGAGCTACATACCTAAGCGACTTTGCTACGACTGATAATTTTTACACGTGGATAACATACCCCGTAATTTGCCATTACCACCAATTGAACATTTATCAGAGCCTCTGGTTCATAAGAACAGAATTAAAACGTAGCATGATAGTACGCATACGATATGTCACTTAATTTAGTCCTTTCCTCGGTATAGAGATACGCCGACTATAGTCCTATCACATATTTTAAATTTGTTCTGTACGTATAAGCTATCCACATAATATAGAGTTCAGTAGTTATGACTGATTAAGTGACAATCAGTGACAGTTAGGGATGTCCACTTAGAAAATACATCGATGTTTTTTTTTAATATACTACATCGAAGCTATGCATCGACGATTTTCGGTGCATCGGTAAGAAACATCGATGTTTCCTCAAAAGCGAATACTTTTTCTAACATTGCATTATAAAGCTCTAGTCAGCTTCCAACAATCCATACAAACAAACCACAATTTTAAATTATCTACCGTTTTACTCTTACAGCAGAACTTTCCTTGCTTGCAAGTGTGTTCTGTGTTAAAGGATGTTCAAGGAAACTCGTGTTCAAGGAATTAATAAAAAAAAACGACATTACATCCAAACCTTTGCTTATTCAGTTGTTGTTTATTAAAAAGGGAGCGTGACGATATTTTGTGTTAACATTATAAAAAGTACAAACAAACGTAATGTAGTAAAAAAAATGTAATTTAAAAGATCACCGAGATCACACAGATCAGAAACAAAACAAACAAACTTTTTTAATTCTCTCTCGCGCAGTGTCGTCAATGTTAATTGAATGAAACAGTAATAAGTAAATATCATTAGCTGGTTACTGCAGATTCAAAGTTTTATGAAAATATATCGATATATCGAGTAAATCAACGGCTTTTTAAAACTTCGCACCGATTCGATGCATCCTAGTATGAACATCGAGTTTATTCGATGTATCGATGTATATTGAATATGCCTATTGCCTTACCAGTGACAGACGAGACGACAGTAGCAAGGATAATTCATGTGTAATGTTATTTTACATTATTAGGGCGGATTTTGCGAATACAGTGTTAAAAAATCGGATACTTGTTTTAAATAAAGTTCATTATGTCGTCGCCACCACCTACAAAGCCTCCCCGAGGGGTCAAACAAGGGAAAGAAACGGTATTAAATAATAATAATATGTTCTGGAATGTTATTCAATAGATAGAGCAATAACACTGAAATTTCATTAATTAACTCAAGTATTAATTAATAGTGCAATTTTTTTCACATATCATTGTCATACATTTTTTTCATACCTCTGTTGGAGATGGGTCTTCTATCAGAATACGATGTGTTCATTAATGCATAGTCCATTGCTTAGCCTAATTTTCGGAGTATGCTTATAAGAATATTTTGGATAGCTCTCAAGCTCCCATACTCTTCACGATGTTCGCCACTATGTCCTTAAGAAATTTAAAATAAGAGAGGGTTAGATGCACATTAGGGGCTAGAATCATAAGTATGGACCACTACAATCTAAATCTAAGCTGTCACTGGTAATGTTTCATTTCTCTACTTAAACCCAATTAGCTAATATCTATTATAACTATTATGAAATTGAAGTCATGAGTGAAATATATGTATATATGTGTAAATGTTTGTGTAACGAAGTTAAGAAAACTTATATTTTGTGAGCATGTCCTAGAATGACTGATCAACTTTTGTATGTCTCAATTGTATATCTCCTGTGAATCTGTAGATAACATGAACAATAATTGTTGCTTTCTAACAGAGTGGTCTGCTAATGTCAGTGATTCGAACATTATCAGCTAGTGAAACAAATGAACAGCGAGAGAAAGAAAGAGCTAAACTTGAGAAAGAGTACAAAAAGAGTGATGCACGTCTTGATGAGCTTGTTGCGGCTCATTCCCAAGAGATAACTGAAGTTATGCAGGTAATCAATTATTTGTAACATATATGTTTACATCAAATTATGATATTACATTAAAGTATGTCAGGGAAATGCAGTACTTTCTTTGTTAAATCTTTCTCTGATTTCATTTTTCTTATGTAGTGGAAACTTCAGTGCCACTACTAGGAATAAATCTTAGATTTTTCCCTTGCATCTACATAGATAAGCAATGTTAAGCTATTATTTTCCCTTCTTTCTTTATCTGGATCATAAATTATAACACAAATTATAATAATTACAGGCACTTAACATCATATGTTAAAAACCAACTCTGACCTCTTCTGGCTACTTAACATATCATGGTAAGTACCCACAAGAGGTCAGAGAGTTCTAGTGAAGTGTTTAGAAGTAGACATAACACATGATTGTGTAATTTATCTAACAGAAATTTAAAAATGTAGTTATGGTATTAACTTTTAAAAGTAATTCACTATAATGAACAACCATGTTGACATCATAATGACAAGTAGTATCTGATTCAACATTCAGATTTAATATATGATATGACATCTGGTAATCTATTTTATTCATCTTGTCTAGCTTTGTGTCATTACTATCTTTTTATATTTGTGGTACAAAGTGCTATGATCCTAAGTGCATATTTTAAAAATTGCAATTAATAGAATAATTTGGATATTACAGAAGTTTAGCGCTGTACAAGCGGCAATGAGTGCTTGGGGGCAGCACTGTTCCGCCGCTGAGGCCCGGCTTGCGGCATGTAGAGCATTATTGAGGTTACGAAGAGCAGACCTCCGGCGTTTGTGGGCAGACGCTCGCGCCCATCACCACGCGCTGAGAATGCTAACTGATATGTAAATATTTTTTTTCTTTAATACACTCTTAGTTGGTAACACTAAAGATGTTGAAACTTAACTGTCAATGCTAGTAACACATTATGATTAAAACTTTCATCCTTTGAATGAATTCTTCTTATTTGATGTAGATCTGTTTCAGCTATAGTGATCATTCACCATAATATAGTTTATATGTTTAAAATATATATCAATTAGCTACTCTTTCAATGTTATGAGTTCTTTGTAACAGATAGTAGAGTTGTCTGATACCTCAATTATTGAGATAATAGTTTTAACTCCTAGCTAATTTTACAGCTAATGTAGAAGTTTTTTAATATTTCTATGAGTTTCAATGAGTTCCTTGTAACATATGATATGATAAAATCGTCAGATACCCATGTCATTGAGATTATAGTTTAAACTCATAGCCAATTACAACTAATATAGAAGTTTTTTAGTATTCCATCGAATTGTTATGGTATGGCAGCGAACGCGTGGTGGTATCGGAGCGCGAGGCGCGCGAGCTGACGGCCGGCGGGCGCGTGTTGGCCGCGGCGCACGCGCTCGGCGCGGCGCTGGTGACGGCGCGCACGCAGCTGCCCCACGTGTCCGCCCTCTCCGCCACCACTGCGCATCTCGAGGTCACTTAGCACTAACTACATATGTATAACAGGGCGAATTCTTCATTTGCTCTTCTCACGCTTAATTTTTTTTTAACTTGTCTAACTGCAAGCCGTTTTTAATTGACGTCGTAGAGAGAACTGTGAATGGTCACCAAAATGCAATTTTATACAAAGGGCTTACGAATCAGTAAATTTTTTTATTGTGTGACGTTTACACTTATCTACAAATAATTATTGAAATTAACTTAATACTCTTACAGGCCAAAAAATTGGAATTGGTTGACCTCATAGTTCGACGGATGAGTGAGGCAGTCTACCGAGATGAACGAGCGCCTTTAAGTCGACGGGTCTCCGCGAGGCGACGAACTGCCTTACTGCTAGCCGGTATGGGAACAGAACTCCTAATAATTATTTAGGAAGTTGTTGTAATAAATGAAAAATATGTATTTTAAGATTTAATACAGGCTGTTAGCTTGTATGTTACATCCATAGCTGATAGACAATTATTGTTGATTGTAGATAGATGTTTAACACATAGGTTCATAACACAGAATTACGGTATTTGTATGCAGCAGTGTCCATATATTTGTGTGTTGTCATCAAAACCCATAACATATGACACAGGGACCGCTTTCTATACCTCGAGCCCTCTGCAAAAAATAAAGACCATAGTTTTAAACATTCCATTTGCTACTCCGAACAGAGCTAACGAAAAGCGAAGAGGTAACAGACGCCTACCTGCAGGACATCACTCCAGAGTTCGAAGCGTCACTCTCGGAAGAGGACAAGACATTTGAGACCACTATTATGATATCTCTCGAAGCGTTAGGTGTATTAGAACAATTAAAAGAAGCTACAGAGGTATATGTTTTATCTGTTTGATATAGGTGTTCATAGCCAGCTGAGGGCCCTCATTACTATTACTTAATCGTTTGTGTAAGAAATGTATAAAATCATATTCTTGGGTAAAAAATGTCTGGAAGGAGTCCAATAGCACAAGTATAATGAAAAATCGTGTTTCGGCAGCTGTGGCGAAGCACGGCAGTTATAGTAAACCTGAGGGACCGGCATTCAACAAATAGCTTGACATTTTGTAATGCTTTTTTTGTCCGTAGAAATTCAAAGTTCAAATCCAGAACGAACTGCTCGAAGTAATCGATTCGGTATCCTGCCGTATCATCGATGATGTGGAGTTGGACCTGGACGGCGAGGAGGGCGAGTGCGAGCAAGAGGGCCCGATGCACGACGCGGAAGGTGCGACGGAGACGGGTAGACCACTTGCACGCCTGGTCTCTTGTTTGGCGGAGGAATTCAAGGCGTGCGGCGCCAGGAATAAACGGTGAGCGTCTTACGAAGATACTATGGAGACGACGAGCCCATATGGGGAATTCATGCATTCGCATATGGCTAAGAAACAGTATGAGTACAAAACAAATTGACTAAACTTGTAATGTAAGATCCAAATTTAAAATACTTTCAACTTATTATTAGTAATTTATCGTCTGCCAGGTCCCTTATGAATACTTTTGATTTGCGGACGGGTTTATGATTTGTGAGGAATAATAATAATCATTTCATAGGTAACAAGTAGAAGAATATTCATAACATCCAGTATTCCGCCAGGAGTCGAAATCCGAAAATTTTAAATACTGATATGCTTACTGTTGCACCAGTTTCTACACAACATATACTGATTAATGCTTTTATTATTCCCAGCTTACTGCAGTTATGGAAGGCAGCGTTACAGAGGCACAAGATATCTGATTCGTGTCTCCATACGGAACAACATTATTGGAGCGCCGTTCAACAAGTTGTAAGTTTTCTTATTCCATTTAGTAATTTGTTCTGTTATTTTGGTTCACTGAATCCTTCGTGTCTTTTATTATCTAATTTTTATTTTTTCACTCATTTTCAATTAACAAAATATGATAAAACGAACTGAAAGATTTTTAAATTACGTTTTTGGTATCATTCATTATTTTTTCTATTTCGTTACAGTACCATTCGACTGTAGAATTATCTAAAATCATGGCAGTCAAAATAAATAAAAGTTCAGAAACCTAACTTACACTCGTTCCTAGTACGACCACGTCTACCTCAGACTCGATTGCAATAAGACCACACAACAGGCTATAGAATCACAGGGCATAATATGTAATTGATTTACCGTCAATGTCGGTGCAGATGCAGCTGCTGCTGACGGAGTACCTGGAGATCGAGAGCGTGACGCTGGCGGCGCAGCGCGCGCGCGGCGCGGCCGCGGCGGCCGACGCGCCCGGCGCCGAGCCGCGCCTCGCCGACTACTTCGCCAAGAAGCGCCCGCAGCGCCGCCGCGACAAACTGTTTAAGCTCACCAGTCACTACTCTTTTACCTGTTCCTCTGTATATCGTTAACAGTAAAGTTAACCATACGTTGTAGCTTGTGTTAGCTGTCAAAACACGCGAATTAATAAAAATGTTCTATCTGTTATTCTGTGTAATTACTGAAAGGCGGGATAACTTAACGAATAATTTTAAAAAACCTTAATATGAGTACGATCCTCATGGTTTATTTTATAATAAGATTTTAAAACTTATCGTTGTAGCCGCTACCGTTGTTCCGGGTAGCACGGTGCGTAGGCGTCAACGGTATCCTCTGGTGTGTAGACCGCAACCTGCGTTATTACACGCAACCCTACCAGCCTTACACGCCTTGTGTGCCCATCTGGAACGACCCGGGTGACTACAATTAAATATATTACGTTAACAGAGGCATAAATACTGCCTACACAGTTCACACTCTTCAGAAGATATTATTATTCTATGGTGTGTAGGCTTCCTCGCGATGTTTTTCTTTATCGTTTTAGTAAGCAACATTTTACCAATTGTAAGCAATTTTATGTGGCAAACTGAGAAGAACCTTAAGTATTTTTTTTTGTAATAATTTGTTCAGGTTACATCTTTCTGAAACTTATAAAAACGAGTTACGAAAAAGATGAAATAATTTGTTAACACTCCCCATAATTTATTTTATAGACAAAAATGTATGTTATAATATAAAAAGAATATGATTAACCTTAAAGGTGCAGCGGAAGCGCGGGCGGCGGAGAGTGCTCGCTGCGCGCGTTCGTCACGGACTACGTGCGCTGGGGCGAGACGGAGCGCCTGGCGCGCGCCGCGCGCTGCGCCATCGACGCCGCCGTGCGCGCGCCCGCCGCCTGGCGCGAGCGCGCCGCGCCGCCCGCCAGCGCCGCCGGGTATGATGAATCATTCTACACGACGTGGCCAATCGGCTTCTCTAACTTCTCCTAGTGTAAGAAAATTATAACGTGAAATGCGCTCCCGTCTGAGGTTCTCCCGAAGTATTATGACATGGACTTCTTCGAGAAAAGCGCAAGGAGAGCTCTCATCGAAAGCCGACAGAGCATCGGCCACTCCTCGGGTGTTGCAAATGTCCATAGCCGACGGTGACGGTGGTCTGCCTATAGGCTAGGCTAAATATAAAAAAGAATTAAACACGAGACATAGTCGATAATGACACATAATAAATAGATCTTTAATATTTACTTTATTAAACATGATATTGAATGTTGCGTGCTGTGTGCAGCGAGGTGCACCGTGCGGTATTCGCGTGCTGCGTGGAGGCGTGGCTGGCGGTGGAGGAGTGCGTGGTGGCGGCGCGGCGCTGCGGCGCGTGCGGCGGCTCGGCCGCGCTGCGGGCCGCCGACGCGGCGCTGGGCGCGCTGGCCGTGCACTGCCGCGCCGCGCACGCCAAGCTGGCGCCGCCCGCGCCCGCGCGCGCCGCCCGCTGGCTGGCCGACGACGACATCGTCCGCTTCCTGCAAACCTTGCCCAACTACCGCTCTGTCGTAGATGGTGTGGAGCATACTGCACAGGTTACTATGACACCGCTTAGGACTATTGAAATCCAAACAATATCTCAGATAGTTTATATGAACTGTAGCAATAGGGAAATTAAAGATTCTCATAGATATCATCATCACATCTACTTTTATTGTGCTACTACTGGAAATAAGGCCCTTCCAAATTGTGACGTAACGCTTGGTATTCCAGTGATCTTATCCAGACCGTTCTAATTGCCCTTTTAAAATCATTCTCATGGTTGACTTCAAAATTCATCTACCCCAACCATTTTCGGTTCTTTGATATATGTATATAACCAGTCAGCTGCCATTTTAAAATACTCATGCCAGTGCTTTGAGCTATTTTCTGTTTAAATTCCTCTGCTGTTCTATGGCAACTTGTAGCATGATATTCCATAGACACATATAAATTAACCTTCGCACTATATTATCTTCTAAAAGCGCCCTCTACTGAACTATATCTTAGAGAACAGGCATTAGAAATTTCCTTCAACTACAATACTAAAAGCTATCTTCGTCAGGTGACATCGTGCTATTTAAGGCCTTAGTCTGAGTCGTCCCATTTTTATCACAGGAACTGAAGCAAGCGTATGAACGCGAAGCAGAAATTCTGGGAACTAGTCTCGGCGACGGGGAAGTGACCAGACGGGAGATAGTTGCCGACGTGTCAATTCTAGTTGATTTAGCACTACTGTGTGAGAGTATGGTGGGTATTATCTCGTAAGTTTTTATTGAAGAAATTAAATAAAATTCAGAGTACATATTCTGTAAAATCGATATTTTTTATTAACCTTGCAGCCGTCATTTTTATTGCACGTAAAAAACGTTTTAACTTCTGTACACCTGATATCAGGAAGTAAGCTACTCAGATATAACGTCTGTTCTATTTAATTGGCTTAATGCTTCATATGCATCTATTTAATTGCATTAATGTCCGAAACACATAGCTTGTAGTCACAACTTTAAATTACAATATTTCTTAATTTACACTATTGGAGTCTCAAGGGCATGTAAACTTTTTTTATTTTATAATCACATACTGCGATCTAACCTCAAACTAAGGACTGCTTTTGCTTTAAAAAACCCAAACAACCGATAATCAGGTAAATGTAGACTATCAGGTAATGTATTCATATGTAGACTATTTAATTATAGCCATAGAACAAACTAATTATTTGACCTGGAATGGAACAGAACCTACCCTCTTCGGTTCAGATTTCAAAGTAGCTATCCGCTGAATCAACATGCTCGTTTATTGTGTATAATGTAAAATATGAAGTTCTAGAAGTTTTACTTAATGGTCGCACAGGACTGGGTTAGCGTAAACGTCAGGTCGATACCGAATATACTGAGCGCGCCGTCGACCATCGGGGGCACAATGAAGTTGCCCGCCAAATTTCTCGCCGACATCGACGCTGCCGCCTCAATCTTCGACGAAATAGCGCACAAGTGTCTGCTACTGCTGCATCTCGAGGTACAGATCTCTTTCCTATATTTTCCAATCTATGTAAAATGTATAATCTACTAACGGCACTAGTAAGCAATAATTATATTAACGTTAAACAGATGCGCATCGAGTGCTTCCACTACTTGGGGCAGGAGGAACGCGCGGAGGGCGGCTCGGCGGAGAGCGAGGGGGGCGCGGGCGCGGGGGGAGCCGCGCGCCTGGCGCACGCGCTGCTCGCCTTCCACGAGCACGCCGCCGCCGTGCTGGCGCCGCGCCGTCTCGCGGTCGGTATCTTATTGCACTCATTCGTAGTAGTACACAATAAAATATTCAGTAGATGACATGAATAGAAACAAAAGTACGGTCACTATTTTTTGTTTGCCAATTAAAAGTTAATAAAAAACAGGCTTTATTTATTCTTTCTTAAAGACCAATTCGACTGTGGTGCTTTAAAATATAAAGCTTTTTAACGTATTTTGAGTTCATTTATAACACTTCACAGTACATAATGAACGGAGTGGGCGAGATGATGTCGTCAGCGGTGGTGTGGCGCTGGCAGTGGGAGCGAGCGGGCGCGGGCGGTGCGCGGCTGGCCACCCTGCGCCACTGCTTGGCCGCGCTGCACGCGCCCGCGGATGGGTTACACGCTGCACACGCCTACATGCAGCTGCTGGCTTGCACACCGGAGGTACATGCTCCAGCTTTATTAAGACTTATACGTGTAATAATTAATTAAATAACTTGTATACTCCGAAGTATTGAATAGTAGATATACAATCTTTCTACCTCCGCTAGTCTGAAACAAGTTAAATAGTACATAATATTGTTATTATATCATCACGCCAGATCCTTTATAGTACAGGCAGATCGTAGTACCAAATATCTATCCTTACAAACCCCGTGTGCTTCTCCTATATTAATGATAATGCAAATGATCGTGTCCGGCAGGAGATAATAAATTCGGTGCGCGAGAAAGGGCCGCAGTTCTCAGAATTGGAGTACTTGAACGCGTTCAAGGTGATAGGCGCGCGGCGCGGCGTGCCACCCGACGAAATGCGCGCCGCGCTGCGCCGCCTCGCGGCCGCGCTCGGTCACGTCGGGGTCACGGTGTGACCCGTCACGGCCTGACCCGTCACTCCACGCGTGACCGCGGCGACGTCGTCTTGTGACCTTTTATACTTCTTAATATGCCGGCTCTGTTATTGAATTCAATTTTGTATTTAAGTGATAATGTCCATTGTGTCAGTTATGGATATATTTGATGGTTAAAATTAACTTCGCAATAATAATTAAGTAAGGTGAGTGAAGGCGAATTCGAACGATTTTTTTCATTAGATAAGTTTATCTGACTTGCCTAGAAATAATATGAATTTAGCACACACTCACAGTTGAAGGCCAAAACAAGTGAAAAATAAATTTAAAATTGTAACTGCATGTAATGTTGTTATCTTGTAATAAGGAATTATTTCTTTGGAGGTTGGGAGAAAGACACATTGTTTTTTTTTTTATAATTGCATTAATTAAACGTTAATCGAAAAGTTTATAATCCACATTTTCACAGAATTATCTCAATCTTTTAAACAATTAAAAAAGGAAAATTTATGCTCTAATAAAAAATGCATTCGGAATATTTTGATTGTAGATAGTCAAGTCCATCTTTTGGATAAACCTCCAAATGTCTTTTATGTTGCCATCAATCACCCTCTTGAAATTGTTTCTAGGCAAACTTAAGAAGTTATTCTTCCCACCTTTGCTATTTCAAAAGAAATAGAATTGAGCATAAAAAATACATATACATTATATTGTTATTGCTGTAACTAATGTTATACTATAATTATATTATAATTTCACAATTTTTATTTTTAAATAGTGTTAACTCATATTATAACAAAAATGTATGAACATATTTAAAGACACACTTTCAATTAGATCTTAAGTGATTAGTTATAGCACTACATGATATCTTAATAAATTTATCTAAAACTTGTACTCTCTATATATTATACTATTACATATATTCAAAATATATAATAAATTACATCAATTGATTGTTATAAATTTTTCATTATTATTAAAATAAATGTTATTTACTGCTTTGCTTTTTAATAAATTTGTACAAACCTTATCTTCTATGATAACTATTGTATGCTATGGAAAGTTTTAATAGGCATATGTTTAGAACCATGAAGGACTTTGTCCCACTTATAAAGTAGGAAAACCCATGTGCAGTAGTGTACTGATTCAGACTGATATAATTATTTATTATATGCAATCATTAACAGACCATAATTACCAAAAAATATTATGTATGTACATAAAAATAAAAGAAAGGCTATAACTATGTATGATCAACATAGCCCAAATTGTGTTTC
>DWJK01002800.1:0-14039 GCA_018248815.1 Croniades pieria auraria
CGAAGTTTCTAGATTCGTCTGTAACAATACTCTTATATGTATACCTATATGCATAACATAACGAACAACGAAGTTTCTAGATTCGTCTGTAACAATACTCTTATATGTATACCTATATGCATAACATAACGAACAACGAAGTTTCGAGATACTATCGTCCGTAACAATAATAATAATACCATTTCTCTACCATGTATATACCTTATAATGAATAAAAGTATTTGAATTTGAATTTCCACGATAGAATTTTGTCGGTTATAATAAAAAAAAATCTATCTTTAAATAAAACTTTATACAAACGCGATCAAAAGACACGTCATACGTCGGAAGCTCTTTGACATTATCATAAAGTTATCGTTACGTTAACTGATTCTCAGCATATTTGCAATATTGATTTAAAAAATACCATGAAAGTATTGAGATATTGTCTCGATGTACCAAAAACATATGATTGAGTTTCATTTATTTTTCAAAGTGCTCTTTGTTTATTTATTGAGTTGTACGAACAAAGTGAACAAGCACAATTATGATTTATGTGGATAAGATATTAAAATAATTGCCAAGTATGAGACCACTATATACAAGAAAACATCATTTTAAATACAATAAAAGATAACATATGTCAATATACAAATCACTAATACATTAGTAATATAATCCGAATAAGCAGTGATAGGTGGTTAAGAATTCAGCCTCTCACTCCGGGGATGCTGTGTTCGAATCCATGGCGCGCACCTCTTTACACAAAGCGCGTTTTAAGTTTAAATATCACATGTTAACGGTGAAGGAAAACATCGTGAGGAAACCTGCACATATCAGAATTTATAAAAAAAAAAGAAAAAATAAATTCTAAAGTGTGTGAAGTCTTCCAACCCGCTCTTGGCCAGCAAGGCAGAGTAGGGCCTTAACCCTCTCAATGTGAGAGGAGACCCATATTCCAACAGTGGAATGACAAATGGGTCGATTATTATTATTTTTTATTATAATTTAATCCTACCTAGATTTTACTATCATGGTTCTTACTTATAAATATTGTACAGCGCCACTGGCAAGTTGGTCAGCACACCGGTTCCGTAGATGGCCCATTCAAATCCGTTGGCGAGGGTGTAACTCCCAAACAGATACCTCTTATAATACCCTGTACCCTTCAGTCCAGTCCACAGGAAGAAGAATGTGGAAGCCTAAAATTATATAACAATTAAGTCCACACTCTAGTCACAAATGAGTGACATGTACATATTATAAATCCATGTTACAATGCAATTTATAACTGCTGTTTCTACAGTAAAAGTAAATAAAAAATTGTAAATTATAAATGATTACATTTAATGTCAAGTTTTCTGCACTGACCCATTGGTTCAGTGGTTAGTGAACCTGAATGTTGAGCCGGAGGGCGTGGATTCGATTCCCACTCAGAATAAATATTTGTGTGATGAGCAGTATATTTTGTCTGGGTGTAAAAATATCTATATAACTATATATTTATATGTATTTATGTAGTTTATTAGCTTTCTGGTTACCATAACACAAATTCCCTTGATGCTTACATTGGGATCAGATTGCAGTGTGTAGAGTTGGTCTGAGACTTTATATTACTCACCCACATACTAAAGTCATAGCCCCAGGGAAGAAACAGGACCCCTGTGTTGTATTTCTCCCAATGACTTAAATAGAAGTTGAAGAGAAGATTCCACATTACGTAGTACATTCTGAAACAATCAAATATTAAAACATATAGTACTTTGTGTCAAAGAGAGTATTATTGGTAATCTCTTATCCAACTAGTCAATCTACAGGCAGCCTATCTTTCTATTGTTGTATTACTATTATATTCGCGGAAGGATTCAGACACGGTAGGCAGAGCACCAAGTGCTTAATATCTCTATCCCTACAGATCCAACATGCTTCTTCAGGATTCATTATCATTCTCTTCATACATGCACACAGATTTCAGACAATTCTGACTCCCACTTCAACTAGTATCTGACCCATTTTGTCAAGACCTCCAAGTTTTGGTCTTCCTCAGCACCTGCATCCATCAACATTCACATTCACATATGTGTTATGTTTAGTCATTGTTTCATTAGCCTCTCTCATCATTCTCTCCATGTCATTGTTACTTGAACGCCATGGGTTGATCTTACCTGACTGGTGAAATGGAGTAGTCCAATCTACCGAATATAGAGTACAGGCAGGCGGGGATGAAAAACACCGAGTAGGAGTCCAGACCATGGTCGAACAGCTCTCCAAGAGGACCAGAGGTCTGCGTCCGGCGAGCTTGTTTACCGTCTATGCCATCTGGAAATGATATATTTCTAATAAGTTACGTTAAATATTTTATTACTACTGCTAAATGTCCTGAAAACCGACGGATAGCAGCGTAGCGGTGAGAAGTTCTGATTTACCTGCACTAACAACTACGCCCGACGTGTTTAGAACACAAAGCGTGCATGTAAGCAACAGGTTAAATCTACCCCTTTGAAGGGATGAAATCAGGGATGTTAAAAAGCCCATGATGCTGCCATCTACGCGATAGTGCCGCCATCTAGGCAACGGTGCTGTCATTCGTTGAGTAAGAACTTTGTGGCATTACCCACTTTAAAGGACGCTCAAGGGGGTATGCTAGTTCTATATAAACCAAGTATTACATCACTTCGCGGGACTTACACATATAATGTGAAGTGGTGACGTCACTCACCCAGCGTGTACGCCAAGAACAGGAACACGGCCAGCACGAACCATAGCGATTGGGGTATCCGTTCAACGTGGCCGTTGAGAGATGGCTCCACGGCAGTCTCGTTGTAGACTGGCGCGCTGGCTGCCGTGTAGTCATAGTCGTAGTACGAAAGCAGCACGAAGTCCAGCACGGTAAGGATGAACCCGGCGAAGGTCAGCACGTTCGGCGCTATCCATCTCGGTACTAGCTGGAATAGACATGAATAATTTCGGGACTAATAGGAGTTTACTTAAACAACTGAGTGCACAACACATATAACGCTAGGTCGTTTTGGGGTGCGCAGAGAGCATCGAGTGTCAAATATCGCTATACTACCAGACGTGCTCCTTCAATATTAATATTTGTTTATATACGTATGTATAGCCGGTTTAGGAGACTATGTTCTGTAGCCATGTATTAACTGATTTTCACAAAACCTTAAAAAAATTCTGTACGCAAATCCAATTCTTAAAATACAGATATGGGCAGACAGATTGTAAACTTACCACATCTACCACCCCGCAAAAAAAAAATTGATAATGAAAACTTCGGCTGATTGCTCGGAGACGTCTGCTCAACGTATATTTAAAAAAAAAATAATTTAAGTACAAAAAAAGGTCTTAAACGAGTGCACTGAAGTCATGTACCGCGTAAATAGTATTAGATATATTTATATAAACATGATTATGTGCACGGAAAATGTTCACGTAATGCTTACAACATTTTTGTAGTCGTGATTCAATTATGTACCAGCTAAACTTACATGATTTTCCGGTCTACCGGTTTAACCTCTATACGGTTTTTACGGTTTACTGAGAAAGCATACCGGTTAAAACCTCGTATATATCGGCTTAACTCACCTATGTTCCTTCGCTATACGGATACAAAGGACACAATGAAAGATACGTAGAAATCATACGTATGTGAAGCCGGTACGTAATTGAATCATTTGTATACTCACGAAATGTTTAATACTAAGATGTTGAAGTATTTATTTACGACACTTCTTGTTAGTAAGGTGTGAATACGTGCAAGTTAACAATTAATTTTTTTTAGTAATAATCCGTTGATTGGCTGAAATTTAAAATTATATTAATATACAATATTTTAAACTTACGCTGTATCTATGAAAATTATTTCTGATATAGCATATAATTACGTATATTATATTGCATATCATACGTATATTGCACATAATTAAAAAACGTACGTGAGTTAAGCCCTTAAATTTTTATTCATGTTTATAAATACTCACGAAACATTTAATAGTAAAATAGCATATAATTAATTTTTAAACAACACATCTTGACATATTACGGTAAAAATTTAAGACAGACAAACACACCGATAAAATTAATATACTGTAAACATCTTTCATGCAAAGGTACGGTATCTAAAACATGTCATGTATAAAAAATAGCACTTTTAATTTCGATTACATGATAATGAGTGAGATATGAATAAATAAATAAATAAATATTAATATAGAATATGAATAATTTATTCCAGTTATGTGTAATACCGTTTATGTAAATATGTATTTGTATCATAAAAACAAGCATCAATTTAACATAACGTCACGCCTGTAATTTCTCAGAGGCAGGCAGAGGAGTACATTACGTTCCCACGGTTCACTAGTTCTGTTAAACATCCCACCGTGGAATAGTGGTTGAGCCTATTGCCATACACCGGGCACGAATCCAGACTCCTGGCTACTATTTAGAATTTTAAGTTAACAAGTGACAATAAAATTAAGAAATGCATAAAATTCAACAACTATAACTGTGTGTCAGGATTTAAACCTTAGATAAACATGAAGGCTAAGGGGTTGGAGTGGGAGGTTTGAGTAGAGAGGAAAGAGATGAAATCAGTATCCCCGCTATCAGTGCTGAACTTAATCCGTTATATAAAAATATTCGAATGAAAATACTGCATTCCAAATTTAAATTCAGGTCAGCCGTTATCAGATCACGGGTTACGGACCTGCCCGAGACGTCTCAGTGTTTACCTAAATGATTACTATTGTATAAATAATAATAATAAATCTTCGTATTATATTAGCATTTTGATAACGAATGTCATGTAAATGGAACATTATATTAATACAAATATTTAAATATATATTAATACAAATGATTTATTACGTTTCATGTACCATGTTGCATGTTTTACGTTAAATGTGAGCGAATGAGTGAATGAGTTTATGTTCAATATAATTAAATAAGCGAATGAGTTATTTGTGAATTTTAGTACGCTTTTAATACAATATTGTTTTAATTTCTTAACCTGAACGACTGAATGAATAATTTTATGTTGAAGTAGGAAGGCTAGGTCCATTTGTTTTGTTGAATGTACCCTAACAATAAGTGAAAGAGTGAATGATTTATTGTTCAATATTAATACGCTTTTTTACGGTTTGGCTTTATTTTTTAACTTGAACAAATCAGTGAATGACTTTACTTTGAATATTACTTCGCTTTTAGTGCGGTACGGCTTTATTTCTTTTGTTGAATGCAAGTGAAAGTGAATGAGTTTAATGTTGAACATCACTACGCTTTTTGTGCAGCATTGCTTATCTCATTTGTTGAATGTGAGCGAACGAGTGAACGAGTTTGTTAAGTATAAATACTGTATACTTGTTAGCATTTTCATCCGTCTCCGACCACAATATTTGTGTTTTTAAACTTTCAAAGTCGTTTTCTCAAAAATACGGTTTTTGACGATGGCATTAGTCTTTTTGCAATTGAGCGAATTATTTATTCAACAGATCCAATATGAAACGTTTTGAAAGAGATAATGAGAAAAGAGTTACCGGTGTCAGTGACTCTATGGACTTATAAATAACTTCACGAGTTCCAAGGGTCTGGTATTCGATTTCCGAACGCATGCCCCTAAATTTAAAATAAGTTTGGGAGTTTTTAAGACAAAATATACACAATATTACAATACTTTTAGTTTAGCCTTTATCATTATCGCCTTTCCAGAATTTCTCACCATCACTAAGGGTTGGCTGGTAGGGCATGGCACTGGGCATAAAATCCATCTTTAAAAAACTTATCTATATTTTACATGTTATTACAAAGAATAAATGAATAATAACCGTTTCCGTGAAAAATAATTTCGTCAGGAAACCTTTAGAGCTCTCCATAATGTTCTCTAAAGCGTGTGAGGTTTGCCAACTGGCACGCCTCCGCAACAATAGGGTGGATAAATAAACAAGCCTTTCTATTTTTTTAGCTTCGTGTTTCACAGTGGATCAATAAAAAGGATATTGAAGATAGATACATTGTTAACTGTCCTAGGAAATTTTTTTTGAGATGAAGAGAGAAAAAAAACCCTTAAAACTGCCCATTCTGAGAAAAGACAATTCGATTAGTGGAACGATAAAAGGATAAAGGAATGTTGATGGACGCAGATGTCGAGGGAGACCGAGGCTCAACTATCTCGACCAAATAGGTCCTGTTCTGACCGATGGGGGAGTTAGAAGTCTCCGAAACGGGCGTGCATGTATGAAGAGACTGATGAATGTAGAAGCACGGCAGGTATGAAAGGATAGGGATATTTGGCACTCCGTGCTCTCTGCCTATCCCGTAAGGCACTTGGCGTGAATATATGTATGTGTATGAATAAAAGGATTAATGACGATGACGTTGATGATGGTGATCCTAATATAAATATAGTGTGTGTTGCATCACTCGCAATATAATTGCATCGAGAACCAATACAAACATAATATAAGCACTTGTGGTACTTAATAAACAATATTCCTCAACGTGTAGATACGTTATCATCGCCTCATACTATGTTCCGATATGTGGCTCCGCCTTCCGACTAGGGTTGTCACGTCGGCGCAAGCATTGGAAAAATTATGGAGCAAAATGCACAAAATATTTTTTCACATCTCAAAATTCTCTCAACCCTGCTTAATGAACTAAGGTAAAAAGGCGAATTAAAAAATTGAATTTGTGTGTGTGTACAATAACATAGCATAAACAAAGTTAATATGACAGGCACGTACGTACGTACGTACGTACGCACGCACGCACGCACGCAAGCACACACAGACACACACCCATGCGTAGGCTCACATCGGATAAATAAGGAGCAAGCCTTCGTATATTGCATTAGGAAAGTGACCAGTAACAGAATTGGTCACTAAGCTATATTTGCGTTAATAGGCAATAAAACTGAATGCTGGTACACTATAAAGTATGCGTCAGGCGTTCGGCAGTTTTGCGAGACGGTTGCCAAGCGTACGTCACGTGAAAAGATCTGCAGCCACGTAGATCGCAAAAACGATACTCCAAAGGATTATCATTTATTACTATAGTTTGTTGGATGAAGAAAACATGTTAGCGTTTCAACGATATTATTAATTCTATTGTTAGATTTTTTTTTATATTGTACAATAAAATATCTATTGAAAAATGTGACGCATTTACTAATATTTGTTCCCTTTTCAGTGGTATGTAACACATTTTACGAAACGACGCAATAACACGCATCTAACCCTCGAAGGAGAAGGCAGAGGACTGCAATACACTTCGACGTTTCACCAGTTACGGTTTACGTTCCATGGAATAGATACTGGCTTTATTGCCACACATCAGGCACAGAACCTGACTCCGAGCAGCTACAAAAAATTTGTACTAGAAAATCGAAAATGTCTACTAGAAGATTCGAACCGGGGCCCTCCCGATCAGCTGTCGCGCTTTGGAACCACTCGACCAACGAGGCAGTCAATAGTACCACATTTTAAATATATAATGTTAACTTTAATGACCATCGAAAATACGCCAGTTCCTTGATCAACGCAGATACATGGTAACTCTAGTACCTACATATCTTCTACATGTTCTGACTGCTAATACATATTTAACTAAACTACTGCAATGCGAAGTGAATTAAAATATTCACTAGAAATACTCCTCCGTCTGCAAATTATCTGTCGAACAGTAATGTCGTGATAAGATAAGTAGAATCAAACATACCACCATGGACAATAAATATACCTATTTAATATTACTGTTGGATGGAATATTACTGAAAACCGTACGAGAATTAAAAATATATTTCATAAGTTTAAAAGGAGAACGGATATCAAGAAGGAAACGTTTTAATAATATCCGTTTTGATTAAAAAATCTGCTCAAAAAATATCTAAGCCTGTGCGTACACAGCGATCGATATATTATTCGTTACACAAGAGCCACTGAGTTAGTAGGTCATGGAAGTTATCCAAAACATAATGGATGAATCAGCCCCTTTCATCGTTCCAGTGTTGGAAATAGGTCTCCTCGCTGAATGGGAAAGGTGAAGGCCATGGGTCTGCATCGCTAGCCAACTGCGGGTTTTACGCTATTTATGTTATATTCAAAATCAATAGCGAAACTTGTGAAACGTGGGAATGTACTATACCTCTGCCTATCTCTAGGGGAAATGCTGGCGCGATGTTTTGGTTACAATTACAAGTTATTGAAGTCTCGAAGAATTAAAAGGGCTGGTCGAGTAGATGTTGTTAGATCGCACGCCTTAGAACATTCTAGAGAAAGCGCGGGGGTGCAAGTTTCCGCGCGATGTTTTCCTTATACATCAACGGAAGTGAGCATATTAAGTGATATAAGGAAGAATTGAAATCCAGTATTTACGAAATGGTCCTTAACCTACACCAGCAGGCTATCTGCAAGACTGTATTACGTTAATTTAGTAATAATAATAATATATTAGGACTAATTTTAAACAGGCATCTAAGACCACGTTTGGCAGAACTTGTGACCAAACATTTAATTTGTGACCAAACATTTAATTTGTGACCAAACATTTAATTTGTGACCAAACATTTAATTTGTGATCAAACATGTAATTTGGTGACCAAACATTTAATAAACATATAAATAAATAAAGTTAACTTTAAACACAGATAGTTTTATAGCCAGACTCAAAAAAAAAACGCGTTGGTCATAAAAACATTTGATGTAGATGGGAATCGAACTTACAACCCGTGGGTCAACAATAACATTCGCTGACCACTGAACTAACTGACAAATCAAAACAATAATTAAGTTACCCATCTACAATTAGCAGAAGAGAAAGATATATTATTCGCTCACAGTGACAGTTTTCTTATCCACGTTTTATTCACCCAGTTCATAGTGTACCCGCAGTGTTAATTAGTCTGGTACGAAGCATTGTTTTGACGCGGCTTAATCAACCCAGTGTGGAAGCAACCGATTCTTTTTTCCACGGTTTATCAAGAAATGTTAAAACGATCTTTATTATCATATTTGTTTTCAACATTCATTTTTTTCCATTTTTAATCAAGATATGTTGAACAGAAATCTATTTTAACTCATCGTTCACAACAAAGAATTTTCTGAATAAAACTAGCTGTGTCCGCTACTTCGTTCACGTAGATTTCGTATATTTTGAAAAAATTAATTGACATAACTTCTTTATTTGTTTACCGATTTAAATGAAAAAAAAAACATTAAATGTTAAATGAAGCCTATCACAATATAATACTGAAAACTGCATTCAAATCGAATAAGCCGTTTCTGAGATTGGCGTGCACAAACATATAGACACACAGACAGTGACAAAACGAAATGACATTGTTTTGGGTTCTCTTGCGTATATAAAGGCACTCCCTTATGAATGTTTAAATATATTTGCTATGTACAGGTGATCAGTTACAGTTTTATTATAAGTGTAGATAGATTACACCATGAATATAGAGTGACGCTGGCAAATAGCGGTATGGCGCAGTCTGCCTAGCCACGGCTACATGCCCTGGCCGCCTAGGGAAACCAGCGTAGACGGTGCGAAAAACCGCGTTCTACGATCTCCACCCTACATGTCCAGTATGGAGATTATGAGCAAAAATCCTTTGGGCGAGCCCTACGTCCAGCAACAGACAGATTGATGATGATTACAATAGTCAAGAATATATGCAAAACGTACAAAATTCTATTTACATAAAGCATAAATGATTTGAATATAAATCATTAATTAATATGCTATAAACCCATTACAATATCTGTTATACAATTGTAATTAACTATAAGATAAGACATATTATACTCACTTAGGGTTGTCAAAATCGCAAAGTAACAATAATTTAATTAGAAAAAAACAGAGCAATTCTGTAGCAGTTGATGCTGAATGAAAGAAAATATATTCAATTAACTGAAAATTATATTTTTAGTGATTTATGTACATATCTGTATCATTATAGTTACATACAATACAATACAATACAATACAAAACACTTTAATGTATACCATATAAAACAAAATCCAAAGTACAAAAATACAAAATTCGATAAGAACAAAAGACAGTCTTATCGCTAAAAGAGTGATCTCTTCCAGACAACTTTAACATCATAACTGATGCCTATAGTAAGTATAATCTTACATATGATGATAAATACATAGGATATTGTGTACAGAACATTTAATTTTTCCTCTTTCAATGCCCTAGTTGAACTTTTGGACAATTTTGTCTCAGTATAAAAGGGTTAAGGCTATAGTCTGCCATGCTGGCCAAAACATGGAAGGCTTGTCTCAGAAAACACTATGTAATGAACTAAGGTGTGCAGGGTTCCTCATGATATAAAATAATGATAATAATAATTGACTCATTTATCATTCCACTGTTGAAATATGGGTCTCCTCTGATATCGAGAGGGTTAAGGGACATAGTCTGCCACATTGGCCAAGTGTGGGTTGGCAGACTTTACATACCAAATGTATTATTTTATATTAATTTTAAATTGTGCAGGTTTTCTCGCGATGTTTTCCTTCACCATTAGCAAGTGATACTTAAACTTAAAACACACTTTTGTAAAGAGGTGCGCACCATTGATTTGAACCCAGCACCCCCGGAAACAGAGGCTGAATTCTTAACCATTAGACTATCACTGCTTTTCCTCGTGATATTGCCTCAAAATTGTCCTTTATTATATGTAATAAAACATTTATTTACTTTATAAATAGAAACGTTCATTACATTGAATATGAATCACAATTATTATTCTTAGGTAAATGTGGCAACCCTTTTCCTGTATAGTTTATAAAAATGACATGATTTATTTCTGTTTATTATTATGGTTAATAAAAATATACGCATAAATTTACTAATAAAAATGGTACAATAATATTCACATTAATGACCGTAAAATTAATTTGCTCCATTTAAAAATAATTTGACTGTCCATTGAGCCTTATCTTTCATGTTTTTTCATAATTGAATGTAAAATTTGGTAAGCCAATTATGTAATTATGAATACTTAAGCTGACTGAATTAAAAACATGAATAGTTTCACTTTACAAATTATAGTGCACATTATTATAGAATCTATTATCATCATTATCATCTTTGTTCTATTTATTATTCCCTGACACTCCTCTCAGCATGAGAATATTTGAGTGTGTCACTTACCACATTGGCAAAGTGTGAATTAAAAACTTTAAACTTAACGTGCGCAAATATATTTCCAACATTTTCCTTAGTTGTTGTAGTGATGTTCTATCTTAAAATGCACATAATTTTGAAAAAAAGGGCAGAGCACTACGCTTTGAAGCCAGGACTCGTAGAGTGGTGGATGAACAAGCCTGTACTGAGTATAGTTAGTTATATCATTTCCAGGACAGGGGACATTTCCAGGGTCACATTTTAATGGGTTGATAAGTGTCCTATGTCCAGCAGTGAACTGAAATAGGCTGATGATGATGATGTGTCTTATCCTAGCTTTTCCATTACATGATATAATATTAAATATGCTTCCTTATCTAGTTTCATTTATGCAATATTAATCACTCAACCAGATAAGACCACAAGCCAGATATTTTTTTATGCAGGGTAACACTTGTCTCGCTCAGACCCACTGTGTTAGACAGTGGAGTGTTAGACATTTGTCCAGTTCCATATTCCAAACATAGTTTACAGGAAGTTTACAGGAATGGCTGAGCTGTCTTTATGACATGATTGTCTATGGTGCTTGTGAAATATATCAAGAATTTTATTTATATATGTTTACGTCTTTACATAATACTTGTTATGAAATTCTATTTATTTGTACATGCATACAAACTACATTGTCATTGAATATATAATAATATATGTTTTCTTATACCAAATATATCAGACATCGGATTAAGAGATTAAGTAGGTGAATTTGAAGAGAGAAAACATTGAAAACTAAGACTGAGACAGCCTGTTTGTTGAGTAGTTGCAAATGTGAATGCGATCAACATATCCTGGGTTCAAATCCTGGCTCAGGTACTATTGGATGTTTCTAGTTTAGAATTTCAATTAGTGACTCGGAGTCTAGATTCATGCCCCATGTATGGCAATAGGCTCACTACCTATTCCATGGGACTTAAACGTAACTGGTTAAATGTGGGAGTGTACTACACTCCTCTGCCTACCCTTTTGGGAATTACAGGTGTGACATTACATTTAGACCAATGGAAAAGTGTGAAGACTGCAAGGATATAGTTATTTGGCACTCTACACCCTCTGCCTACCTTGTGTAGGCCCCCAGTGTAACAATATGATACAATTTTTGTATTATTGAATATGTAGTGCAAAGATAAAATCAATAACAGTACTGACCATAGGGTATTCAGTGATGCTGTATCAAAGGTTGTTAAATAGAAAATAAATACAAAATCTTACCTCGACAACCTTGTTCCAAAATGGATGCATGACATAGACACTGAGTGGACTTGTGTCCTTTGCCATGTACTGAAAAAAAAAACCAGGTAATGTCTTTAATACTTTTGATTTTATAATAAAGAGATTTTAGAGCTTAATTCTATTATACTGTTCTAATGAAACCTTGGTATAGCTTATTGTAGTATAGCACAGCTTCTATGCTTAGCCCTAACTTCAATGCTCAGCATGGGGATTAAGGGCAACAACTCTTAGGAGAGGCCTATGTTCAGAGGTGGACTGACAGCCTGCTGATGTGATGCGATTGACAATATCAGATAAATTTTACTTAAAGTAACAAACATATCTGTAACATGTACTGTTAGTATATTGGAAATTCTCTAAATTAGGTATCAAAATTCACATTATAAATTTTGTAAAATTCCATATAATTCATTACAGGAAAAATTATAATTAATGTGTATTACTGACTCAATTGCAATTAACATACATTTGGTTTTATTAATTTATATAAAGTTTCAATTAAAATCCGATTACTCTCAATTAACATACATTTAGTTTTATTAATTCATGTACAGTTTCGATTTAAATTCAAATATTTGAACCGTCTACGTATCGACCGATATTCTTTCTGCGCTAAATATAGCAGGACTGAGGTAGTGTTGGCTATACGGATGAATATAAGTATTAAATAATAATTTCATGTACATAAATTTAAAAAGAATTAGATGAAAATTATACATAATTTCATTAGATTCTTCCTTATTTTGGTCAAACGCTAGATTTAATATATTACTCGAAAATTAAAACATAACAAGTACCGAAAGACAACAATTAAAAAAAAAATTGATTATAAATGAAAGTCTTGATGGAATTGTCAATCATAATTGTTATAACAAAAACGAATACAAAACTAAATTTTTTATGCCAATAGATAGAGCGTAAAAGTGTTGCGTAAAAGATTGATTTATATTCTAGGTTATAGTGTTGAAATATTACAATCAGCCAGTTCGGTACAGGGCTCAATGGTAACTTTTTTTAAATAAAAATATACTGTAACACATAATTACCTTATAATTATCGAACCCTTCTAGGTGCTCGCGGCTGAGATATTTATAATTAAACATCTTCACTGGTTTTTATTTTCTAATTAGATAGATAAATAAAATACTAAAATCGACTAATAAAATACACACATAATATATCACTACACATTTTTAAATTCAATATAATTATTACATAAATATAGGTACGCCGCTTCGAGCTCGAAGTATCAGTATACAGTGTAAATCAGTGTATCATCTATGGTCGCGGCGCGGTATTTCAATGATGTCATACGAGAGTCGATACCATTCATTAATCGAGAACAGAGTATATAAAATGATACTGAGGACGAAATATCAAAACAAATTTCGTAGGTTATGGTGTTGTCATACTTATAAAACTTTACTATGTTTCTCATAGAGATATAATATATAGTATACTAACGGTCCGGTACATGCTTCGCTACGTATAAAAGTAAAAATTAAATTTGCTTTAATCGAAGCACCTCCAAAATGAGATGACCGTATGAATGACATAACAACCTGCTTTTACTGTCAACATTGAAAAAAGTTTAAATTTGACAGCACAATCTCCATTTGAAAAA
>DWJK01002801.1:0-14037 GCA_018248815.1 Croniades pieria auraria
AACCCTCTCAATATGGGAGGAGACTCATATTCCAACAGTGGAATGTTAATGGGTCGATTAAAAAAAAAAAAAAAAAAATATTAACAGGAACTTTGAAAGTAATTGCATCCTTCGTTTATTTTAATAATTGTATAAAAAAGTTATTCCATAATTCAATGCTAGCTAATGATGATCATGTTTTCATATTTTAACGTAACAAAACTGAATGTTCAATACATGTTTGTGGATCCAGAATTTTAATGGTGTAACAAAAAATGAGAACAGAATTTGCAATACTCCTAATGTTTTAATTTGACGTATTTTATATGAACGAACAAGAGGTTATCCACAGACTACGATGTTGTAGTCAGCTTAGAATAAAAGCTTGCAATGATACATAAAACGAAGCTAATATTAAAGGTAATGATACGAACAATAAGAAGGTAATCGACCTTTAACATTCTGTGCAGTTAATGATGAAATTCTCAAAGCCTTAAATCGCATCGTGGTAATAAAATGCCGCAGTTTTAATATGAATAAAACGCAATGTAGATATCTATAGCCTGGCAACACAAAATATTTGGTTGTCGTAGGTAACACTAAATTATTCATCTTACCCCATGGGGATTTTAAAAATATTTATATCCGCGTTTTAATAAGTATAGAAAAATTGTTGCAACCCTTCTTTAACTGTACGATAAAACATTTTAGAAATATTTACATGCTTTCATATGAAAAAAAAATGCTTGAACCGCTTTTTTCATTATAGGACGAATCATGATAATTATCATCAACAATATCCCTTTTGTTGTACGCTTGTTGGACACTTGTCTCTTCTTGAATGAGGTTTAAGGCCATAGTCTGGCCCGCTGGCCAAGTGCGGGTAGACAAACGTTAGAACGTATGCCCATTGTTTTCCATACATTATGTCCACCCTACATTAGAATTAAGTGGCGGGCAAGACACAGATCACCACTGTAATTATCGTCACGCAACTTTGAACAGTTTTATGGACGCCTTTCTAACTGTGGAACATCTAAATCCCACGGCATTTAATGTGAATATAATTGTACGCGCTCTTAACAAAATCATAACTAGCTGGGCACAATGCGTATCCTAGAAAAAGAAATGTCCGATGTAAACAAATATGACGTCTATACATTGAATTTAACATTTCTGTTGACAGCAACGCTAGTGTTGCCGTTGTCTGAGCAGCGTGGTAAGCGGAATTGATCGACATATAAGGCATTAAATTATTTCTCAGTTTCATTACGATGTAACAACGTAATGCAAGCCTTATGGTGTGTATACTTGTTATTTATTGAAAAAAAACTAATTTACATTAGGTCCTTTTTTGTTTGATATCGATTTTCCGCATAGCCGGAATTAGCTTGAGACTAATATGAGCCTCGAACGTATTACTCGTGAAGTTAGAATCTTACTCATGTTAATGTACTGTTACAAAATATTAATACGCATTTTTCTTGGGCATTTTAACGCATAATTTATGGCTTATGGTAACGGATAGTTAAGGTAACTATAATTTATACCACGCTTTTCATATTTGACGTATATGACATTTAAAATTTTTTATAAGTTTAAATCCTCCTAATTGCTTTTGGGGAAGTTGTTATTTATGGTATTAAAGGCTTATTATGGCATAACCTGTTATAGTATCTTTTGAAATAGTTCATCTATTCATATTGTTTGAACTTAAGTTTCGAAATAACTAATTATGCTTATAATTGAGATTTTGTTAATGAGAAAGTGTAATAAAATGACTGAAAAACTATGTAATAGTAGTTTATAGGATACGTATTTAAATTAAAAGAACATTCAAGCCTTAAAAGCCATACTACAATTTTTATACAAGCATGATTACGATCACGTAGTGAAATTCCTCATGGCGTTCCAATCGGGGTGAGCGTCATCGGTCTATGAGGGACGACTCGGCCCGTCCTATGTTCGATCAGCGGCCGCGCCACTGCCGCCGAGTTGTAACGTCACGTGGGCTGCTATAAATCTGTCGCGGCGAGTGGTGTCCGCGCGTGGACGGATTACATCGGAGTATGAAGAATGACTTGATTCCGCGGCCCGTGAAGGACAAGGCCACGCACGATAGGCCAGTGACCCGGCTATTTAGGGAACGGTGAGTTTCAAGTCGCTCAATGATACCCATGTTACGTTCTACAACTCTCACAGCGTCGCTGCGATAAGTGTACTACGTACGCATGTCGACGTGTTAAATAATGTATTAACTATAGAGCAACGTTTTCAAAGCTACCGACATTATGCAAGGAATGAGTTAGGCAAGCGATTTACATATATTTACGATTTACGCTCTGTTGGTTAACTCGCGCGTCACATTCGGGTTAGGTTATGACTAAGCGGTTGGAAACGTCATACCATACACCATGGTATGGTGTACCTATTTTATAAGATTAAGGTAAAATAAAAACAAACTAATTTTAGGGGTAATATTTATAATTTTTTTTGTATTTTGAAAATTATACATTACCAACTAATAATTACTGTAATAATATTATCACGCCATGTCAATTACAGGATAGATATCCCTGTCCGTCCCTCTGTTCTTACAGACCTGACATGCTCCGACATTCATATCTTTTAATACACGCATGTTGATTTGGTACTCTTCTGATGGTAACTTCAACCAGTACATAATATATTAATATATAAGTGATTAGAACGTTGTCGTGCGAGGCTACGTTCCCACCAGCGCCGCAGTTTCCCTGAACTGCTAATGTTGGTGTGGGAACGCGCAGCTTCCGCGTTACGAGCTGAGGCGTTGCCCTAATGGCTGCCCTTTGCTGTTGGGCTGGGTCGCACAGCGTTCTAATTGGTTAAAATTGTTATTTCGTAAAAAAACGTAACATCACACCCGTAATCCACAAAGAGGTAGGAAGAGGAGTGTGGTACACTCCCAGTGTAGATTAATTTACTCAGTTATAAGTAATAAATATGTATCTTGTGAGACATAAGCTCGGAGCGAGGTCCAGGCTCAATTATCTTGACCAAATATGTAAAATATTGAGTGATTGCGCAGTCAGAGCTCTCTGAAACAGGAGTGCACGTACGGACATAGAAAAAGCACATTAGGTCTAAAAGACTAGAAATATTCGCCGCTCGGTGCTCTCAGCCTTCCCCGAAAGGTTCCTGGCGCCATCATATAATAATAAACATAATTATTCGGTGTTTTATCATTTTCATGTAAATCTTCGTACTGACCTTTCGAAATGGACTGAAAGTATAAAAAACGACGGTCTCCAAACGACGCCGTCCGCGGCCATTACGTTCTCGTTGGAGTAGTCAGCGATACCGCGAACATTATCTCACGATCTAAGCACAATTACACGCACTGATACCCAACGGGACAGGCAGGCAGCGGGCACCGCGGACCGCTTTTATTAATATCGTTTAAAACATTAAGCTGTTCTATTTAGTCTTCCATCTGCCTTTCCAAGTCCACTGTTGGACATTTACCTCCCCTAATCAAAGTGATTCCACCCTGTCCAGGGCACTTTAATAGTAGCTGCACTCGAATATTTTCTTAACCATGTCAAACCATCTGGTGAAAACTTTTATATAACATATTTTTGACTCAGTCTCCGTCGCGACCTCGCTGCAAATGGCGGAAGCTCATGAGAAAGGACTACGTACAGGTCCGAAACTAGTCGGGCCATACCGAAAAACGTCCATGAGTTAAGCCGGTACATATATAATCATGTGTACAAAAACTCACGAAACATTTAATAGCAAAATAACTTTGTTTTTGTTTTTTATTTACTTTTTATCGTAAACTAGCTGGTTTACAAAAAGCGGACTTATTGTCTAACGTATCTAATAATATATGAATTCCTTTAATATTAACTGATCTATGATCGATTTTGAGATTGACATTAAAATAAAAATCGTAACATCACGCCTGTAATCCCGGAAGGGGTAGGCAGAGGAGTGTAGTACACTCCCAAGTTTCACCAGTTACGTTCTAAGTCCCATCATGGAATAGGTGGTGAGAGCCTATTGTCATACACCGGGCACACATCCAGACTCCGAGTAGCAATTCTAAATTAGAAAAATCCAATAGCACCCGACCCGGGACTTGAACCCAGGACCGGCAATCGCACTTGCAACCATTCGACCAACGAAGCAGTCTACTACTACATAAGTAGTTTCTATTACATTAAATCGATTTTTAAAAAGTACAGAATCAATCTCCCTTAAATTATCTGTACAATGGTATGTAAACTAATTTGATTTGGTGAACTATTAGAAGTATAATAATGAAAATAGTAGAATATGAAAAAGGGCGAAAAAAAAATGTTTGGATCGTAAAACACACTAATACTTTGCATTGAGTCGTGCGATAAATACTTGGATAAATTAATAATACACTGGTATTGGTCACCGTTGACATGATTAGCGACATCGTCACTGATGGCGGCATCTCTAACTGCAGTGATAGTCGAATCTTCGTCAGTAGACTTCTCGGCCTGTACTACAGTGCACATACTCAGATGTCGGAAATATTTAGGCTAAAACTGCTTCTAGAAGGCTGACTAACTAATTTGTCGATTTTGGGTCATTTTTGTCTGATATCCTCTCTTTCCCGACGTTGTTTGCGCTTAAACGCACCGCTAAGTTTCTTTTTTATCCGTAATTTTAGTTCTCTTGTTTTTACAAAACTACTATGTCACTGACAAAAAGATTATTATTTGACAAAAAGAAACATAATTGATATAAAACACCGCGTCGGTGGGGAATCCCCGGTAATCATTTTATAACGATTGTCGTTCAATACGATCGACAGATGGCAATAGAAAACCTGTACTATAATGTACATACTAAAGAGTAGCGTTTCATTTCTCAAGTAAAAGTAATAGTTAGCAAATAAAAATTACTTAAAATTATAAGTACAACCTGGTTTATTTATATTACGAAGACGGAATAATTTTTCAATAGTTCAATTTATAGTTTGTTGGTCAGGCTCCGAGGGCCCTCTGAGCCTGGAGGCCCCGGTGCAAGGCACCGTCTAGCTCTCCAATAGTTACGCCACTGGTTACAAATCATATATTGTATGCTTTCATCTGACAATGAGTCTCTATAAAGAAAAATTGTATCTACTTATGTTAATTTTTTTTTTTAAACATTTTTATCTACTGGCCATTAACATTAAATATTGTTCCACAAAAAGTGTAAGAACAGTTTTAATAGAAGCCGAGTATTTAATTAAATGTGAATAATTTGAAGAATTGTCTTTACGCGAATGTACTGTTATTCCGTCCTCATTAATTTGATTTATTTATTGGTGTTGCAAGTTTTTAGGTCTTTTTTATTGTTTAAAATTTCCCCATTGATTTTAGTTTAGATAAATGTTTTCTCATGTTTATCTTCATAACAACAGTTTGCATATAAAAAGTAGAATATATTACTGTTATAATATCATTACGTCAGGTGCTTACGATGAAGGCAAAGCACCCAGTCAAATATCTTTATCTTTCAGAACTAACGCCCTTCTTTTAGTCTGATTACTCTCTTCTTACATACCTACTGGTTTCAAAGGTTTAACTCCCCAGTAGCCTGACCTATTTGGCCTACATAGATGAGTCTTGGTCTACCTCAACACCCGCATCCATTGACATTCACATTGCATGTTTGTTTTGTCAATGTTTCATCCGCAAATCTATCTACGTGTCTGAAACATCGGAGAATTTCCTCATTTTAACACCAAATAAAAATAAAAGTAAATAAAAACTCGCAAGCACTGCTCAATCAAATAATATAAATAAATCTTATTCATTGAAACAAAGAAACACGTTTATAGTTATTACTAATAGCACTTTAATGTAATGTGCACAAGAAATGAGGTAATTAAACAGGTAATTTCACATGATATGTTAATGTACGACGGCGTGATATTAATGAATGCCTTTTATGATTTTCTATTAAACTGTACTTTGTATATCTTATAACAAACACTTGTTTTAAAACATACAAAGGAATGTGTAACATTGACAGTATTTTTAAAGGTTGATGTACTCAAATCGTTCTTTAATTGTCATTGTAAATACAGAATCGATTTATTGTAAAATACACTTTATTCCGGACCTTCATCCTTCATTATGTATATTAAGGGTTTGTTAAAAAAAGGTTTTATGTTGCTTGCGTCTATTCGTCGACTTAAGGGTTTTTAAATAAAAAAACCTGTTCGGCATTTCTGACGTAAAAACGTCATAGACCGATAGATTTTCCTGACTTTCGCATTTGTAATGTTCATAGATATACTATACGTAGATTAGGGGAGCCAGCCTAAAATGTATCTATCGAAAAGAAAGAGAAAGCAAATGAGGCAGGTAGTGCGTGCGTAGTGAGCAATTGTCTCTTGCGCACCATGAATATTTCTTTGCCATGTGTGATTAGACAAAGACAAATATGGGATTCTCATCTTCCCTCTCTTATTATTTGTTCAACACTCGCTCTCATAGGCCTGCCTATGGCTCCCCCGCTGTATATATAATATCTCTATGGTAATCTTAATATAGATTGACAGCTGTCACATTCGCAGAAAGCTTTGGTTTTTTTATAATGTAAGCAAAAGACCGAAGCCTGGTAGGCTTATACATATTATAAATTAATAGATACGGTCGTTTTTGTTGTTTTGGTATTACTCGTATATTATATTGTATATTAATGTTTTCATTCTTATAGGTATTTAGTATTTACTTATAATTATTATATTGCTATATATGTCCGGAGAATACAGGATTTCCTGTTAGCACATTTCTAAGATAATATCTCAGTTGTAGTTCTTCATATTATAAAATATGCAAAGAAAATTCATTTGTAAACTGTAACCGGTAGAATATGCGTTATTAAATACAGGATGTGTGGGAGAAGCGCTGATAACGAGTACGCTCAACGTAATGCTTACTATAAAATCGGGATATTAAATAAGAAAGGAAAAATTAAATAATTTTAAACAAAATTGACTAAAAGTTTCAGTCCTTAACTGACGTTTACATTTTAACAGTATTAGGTTAAGTTAACTGGTTTATGTGCTTAATCCGTGTATGTATATATTTTGTGGGTATAAGCCGTGTATTGATGATAATGATAATGATCAAGTGTGTATCTATCTATATTAATCTATGTTTATATTTAGATATTGCTGCAAAATATACATTGACCGACCACACCTTATATACTTCACCCAGAGTTGATTTCTTCAAGCTAATGTACAATAATAAATAGATGAAGTGGCTTTCTTATAATATCAGCGTGCATTTTTATAAGAGGATTATTTGATTTTTGCCTGGTTTAATACGTTTGTCTAAAGATGAATAAAAATTATCTATTCTTGATTAACAGTAAACAGTCCGTATGTATTGTTGGGAGAATAGCGTATTTTCCATAACAGCATGCAGATACTTCATAAAATAAGGGTGAATAGGCTCTTCCTAGGCATGCGTGTTCCACCTTAGAACGCATATGTACTTACCATCAGGCGAGATCGCGGCCTAACGCTTGCCTGTTAATATAATAAAAACAAATCCACGATAAATAAAAATGACGGTCAACCTACTCCGAGGCACGTCATCAAGTGGACGGAATATAAAAAATGATTATGGCTGCGTAGAGTAAAACGGCGCCATACTACAAGTTCTACGCGATTGCTTAGCTGATCACTTTTGTTTGCTTCCTTTCTCAAATGTGATCAAATGTTATAGAAACTTATATTAGCCCGTTGGTAAAGTGGTTAATGGACCCGATTACTGCACCGGGGTTAGTGGGTTCGATTTCCATTCCAAATAATTATTGCATGGCAAGCACAAGTGTTCGACCTGTGTCTCGGAATAAAAATGTATCTACGTGAAATATGTATCACACAGTGTAGAACATCTAAACTGTCATCTATACACTCGTAAGTGTAGTTATGTCGTCACGCCAGTTCCGTCGCAGGGCAGCCAAAGACCACCGAATGCTTCTCTTTTTACAATCTAAAAAATCTCTATTCTCACATCCCTGACATGCTTTTTCTTTATTTAATTGCAGTACATGAACATATTAAAATATACTTGCGTTAAATAATGGAAATAATATATGCTATTGAATAATAGAAATAATCACTAGAATGACTATTGTTGTTATGTTATTTATTGTTAATAGTTTGTTTAAGTTTTAATTGTTACAAGTTTTTTGGTTTATGGTTAAAAGAGCTAGTCCTATGATGTATGATAGTTTTTGACGTGTCTAGAATATTCTATTTGTATTGAATTGTTAGAGTTCCGTATTACAGCTTGCTAAATCTGCATTAACTTTACGATATCTTAACAATCGCATTATTAAATTTTAATTTTATAAGGATATTTGACAAGAGAACACATTCCCTTACCGTAATAAATGCAGATCCGGCGGTAATGTTGAGCAATATGTAATCTTTATTATTATTATTTGAAATTTCAAATTTAGGTATATATAATAGAAAATCAATACTATGTCAAGACTATAGCCTTAACCCTCTCAGTATGAGAGGAGATCCATATTTTAACAGCGCAATGACAAATGGGTCGTTTATTATTATTATTTTTTTATTATTATGTCAAAAAACGTATACATCAGTTTGCATCAGTGTTACAAGTGTCAAAAAACTACGGAATCCAACTTTCCATGGTAAGAAGCTAAGCATGGTAAGAAGTTAAGCAGTTTTTTATTTGTAAATTACTCATCCCACTTGCAAAAAATGTGTTTACTGTAAAAACACAGACAGACTGGACATGTTAATTTCTATCAAAAATAAACCATATGTTTTTCTTACTTTTGCATTTTTTTAATAGGTTTTGAAGCAGCCATAGCCTAGTTATTTACAGTTCCGCTTTTCGCTCCGAGAGTCCTGGGTTCAATTCCTGGTGCGTATCGCGATACATAATTATTTATATCTTAAGTTTGAATAACGTATTCTCTGCGTGAAGAAAAATATCG
This sequence comes from Croniades pieria auraria, assembly GCA_018248815.1. Taxonomy (NCBI): domain Eukaryota; kingdom Metazoa; phylum Arthropoda; class Insecta; order Lepidoptera; family Hesperiidae; genus Croniades; species Croniades pieria. The sequence continues at coordinate 8,980 of DWJK01002801.1, forward strand.
CAGAAACCTGCACACCTTAGAGTCATGTATGTTATATTTGACCAGCGTGGCAGACTATGTTCGTCATTTCTTTCATTCCGAAAGGGGACCCGTGGCCAACAATGGAACTATAAAAAGTTGATGATGTATAATGTCTTTTTTAATTTTTACACGAGATACAATAAAATTATTTTAAAACCCAAGCGGTAATATTATCAAATGATTTAAATCTCCGATCACCGTGGACCTTTTAAATTCATTGTTAAACACATCTACCTCACGATAATCCGGTTCACGATAACTAGAAATATTTCTTTCATAACATTTCTGTTGAGATTTATCAAATTGGATTCCTTTAAAAAACACATGTGTTGTAATAAATAGTTATGAAACACGTTTAATAAATCACTCCGATTATAGAAGCGGCAAATTAAACTTGACTGCATCTGACGGCGGGTATGCGGGGCTGACGAATGCGGTCTCGAGATGACGATCACTTGCTGTGCGAGTTTACCGACCTGTCCTTAGCTTATCCAGTAATCAGATTACCGATAAACGTTATAGTTGAATCAGTAAGGTATATTTATACGATTGATGCAATTAAATTCAATTAAAGTGTTAATTAATGCAATTAAATTTAATTAAACTGTCATAAGTGGTCTTGATCATAGCGTCAATACTATTCGCTCGACAATAACTTCTTACCTAGACTGCCTCGTTGATCGAGTGGTTGCAAGCGCGATTTCCGAACGGGAGGTCCTGGGTTCAAATCTCGGGTCGGGTACTATGGGAATTTTCTAATTTAGAATTTCTAGTAGTGACTAGGAATCTGGATCATTGCCCGGTGTATGGCAATAGGTTCACCACCTATTCCATGGGACGTAAACGTAACTGGTGGAACGTCTGAGTGTACTACCCTCCTCTGCCTACCCCTTCGAGGATTACAGGCGTGATATTACGTTTTAATAACGTCTAACACTGTTGGTACACGCCTGTTAATATTATACAGTTTCTTTTGCTTAGTGTTTTTGCAAAATCGATTATTCGATTTTGATTCTGTTGTAATTTCACTTTCACCCAGATAGCCGTGTGTGGTGTCCTAAGAAATTTATTATTACACAAAGATGATGCAAGCTTTGGCGTGTAAGCCTAAACCATTTTAGAAAATATTCATACGATTTTGGTAACGGGACTTAGTTTAAGGACAGGTTTCAAGCGCGTTTTGTGTACCTGTACGTACCCTTTACGTGCCTGCTTTATTATACGCTACTATGGCTTTGCTTTTTCCTGCTCCCAACTTTTATAACTCTGTCAATACAAGAGATCTTTACATTTTTAATTCCCCTGGAATGTTATTTGGGAGCATTTATTATCCCTTCTACCAGAATTTAACATTAACATAGCTTCTGTATTCATAAAATGCTCATATATTTCTCTTTATTTCCATATTCCGTAATACAACTGAACAGAAACCCGACCCATTGATCGAATCCAGTACCTCTCCATCAGCAGTCACCTTTGCAACGATTTGTCCAAGGCAATTTGATACCTACATAGTTAACTTATACTTAACCAAATTCGGTTTTGCTAGTCATTTTCGGTCTCATACTGATTTTCTCTAGTCAATGTCCGCCATTGATGGATACGTCACGGGAGAACATCATCGTCATCATTATGATATATTTATACAGTTAACTCAAATTTCTTACCTGTCTACTACAGTTTACAGTAGCGTTTGAAACAGTTTGTAAGGAACACAGTCGAAGTGATTCCGATGGGAAAACTCCCAACTTGTGTGGTCCTGACTAATGTTTCGGAATGTTTTCGATCGCAACGACATCTGCAAGTAAATATCCACTTGACTACGTAATTTTATCGAAATAACCCATTCGGGTAAAATATAGCGGATATTTATAGTTATTTATATAACGATTTCGCGCTAATTAGTTATTTGTGGTACATATGTATATGTTTTGCTGCGTTTTGCTTTTGATTTTTTAAAGGTATTTAAACTCAATATTTGTATTATGATATAAATGTTAATTTCTAATTTATATGATGCTCGAATAGGTTTATGGGAAATTATTAAGTGCCTGTCAATATATAGGGTTTTCCATTAAGGGCGGGTCGATGGAAGGAATGACGCTGCATATGGTCTTCTGGTTCTGGTTTCAGCTTCTGGGTCAGTTGAATTTTGTATGGGTGCAGGCCCAAATCACGACGCAAAATTCGCCATATTGTGGTCTGCGACAGGCCAAGTTCTTGTGAGCGACGCGGAATTGAATGCCTCGGATTCTGTTGCACACTCTCACAAACAGCGGCGATGTTTTCTGCAGATCTTGCGTTTTGTTGACGTACGGATGTTGGCTGATTGTTCGGTGAGCCGGTGGACTCAAATTTGGCCAAACGTTAAATAGTCGACTTGGAAGGACGACCATGTACTCCATAAAAACGTTGCTACTAGAGAACACCTATTTTGATAATAAAGTTTTATCATTTGCACGTGCTGCTTGACGCTGTAACTTGCCATGATGATTTGTCTTTGGTGACTGATTAACAGACAATATTTTGATAGAAAGTAAAAGAATCAGTATGACCGCCACGAGCTGTTAAATTCAACCCGTCCCTATTGTAAAACTCTATACATAAGAGCTGTAAGCAACCACTGCCAAAAGCACTTTTGTATTATATTATTTCTTTAATAAAAGGTAAAACGTACATACTCCTTGGCTCATTATGTTTGACATCTTATGTATCTCCCTGATCTTGATATATCAGACAACTGATAATAAAAACACAACGAGATGATAAATTATTACGAGACCACTTCCAGGCTCATATTTATCTTCTTTCGTTACTCGGGTAACAACCGTCTGATAATATAAAACATTGTTTATTGGAGAAAAAACGAGTAAATATTCCGCCGACGAAACTTTTACCTTTTACATTCATAGTAACAGAACTTTTACCGCGCTGTTCCCATTCAGTGTCATTTGCCAGAATAATAAGCGAGACATGGCAGCAGTGATTTTTAACTTTATCGTTTTTTTTTCAACAATTTGTATATCGCGCCGACTATCAAAATGACTAACTGCTTGCTTTTTAATTTATGGAGTTATCGATATTCAATTTTATCACACTTCTTTAAAATATTGGGTCGAATGAAATGAACATTTTTATTTCAATACAATGCGTATATAATTAAGCAGGTATATTTTCAACAGTGGTTTAAATTTGATTGTAATTCTTAACATTTCAGAGTTTGAACATTGTTGAGTTTCTTATGTCAAAGAGTATACTGGTACATGTCAATGAAAATTAACTTGCAATTATTGTCCTCCCATTTTGAGAAATACTTCAAAATTCTGTTTTACCTAATTGCACAGACTAGTTCATATTTTTAATAAATTATTAATTTCTTTAATTTATAAATGACTAACAGCGTGAATTACTTAATTCAAAATGACTAATTTATATTTTATTTGATACGTACTTTAATTATAATTTTCTGTATCAATAAAGCAGATAATTAATCATAAAAAATACTCTTAAAATATTAATCATATAGTACCCAAACATTTTTGTGAATAAAAATTATAAATTTAAGGTCATTGATGAACTCATGCTATTTTTATTTATTTTTTTACAATATTTTTTTTTAATCTTGAAAATCGACTTTTCTGCAATAACTTTCTAAGAACACGATTTACTTTAAGCCCGTAAAGCAAATTAACGAAAGGTATGCATAATTGAGAATAAGAAGAACCTTAATTTTACCAACGAAATATATTAATTTAACATAAAGTTAAGAAATGGTTACTGAATATTTTTACGATAAACGATTTTTAATCTGAAACTTACGAGAAAATATAAGACATTTACCAAAATTATTTATCTAAATAACTTTTTTTTAAAATATATAAATACAATATATGTATACTCTTTCATTAGTCATCGTTTATCTTGTTTCTTCCTGAACAAAGTCATACTAAATACCTTTTTTTTTTATTTTTTGCCCGCCAATCACATTATTACATTTCGTATCAAAGACATACAACATATTTTTGCTTCCAGTACATACTTATATAAATACATATAACGACCACTTCAAAGACTTATGTGTATCGTTGAGGATGGGTACGGAATTGTTTGATCTCATATTAGCCTGTGGGTGGTTTGAGAGTATATTGACTTATTTTTTTTATAAGAGAATGAATCTTTATCAGGTTTTTTTTTTCCAGGCATTTTATATCCATACAATGCTATTCAATTTGTCTATTACTGAAATCTCTGTAGGCTATGGAATAGATTTGAGGAACTCAAAAATACAAAGACGACAAACACTAACTATCTATATTCGACTTCTAGGTCTTCATTTCAATAAACGGACAGGGATACAAATCGTTTCTGAAAAATAAAGAGATGCAGCCCTGACACCGCCTTTACAAAACAGTACGTCAAGTATAAAATGGTTTTTTTCCCGTTTCTACCTGGAATATAAAATCGGAAAGGTGATAGAAAAGTAATAAATCAATTACTGATGAATGAGCGTCAAAAGGCGAAAACTTTTCTATAATGGAAATAGACAAATTATTATAGATGTAGGAGAAATGCAAAGTAACGATTTTAATTACCTGCAACTTGATATGGCAGCTTTGTACCATTTTAAGTAATATACCGACTGTTCTTTTATTATATAGTATCCATAAAAAATAAAAATTTTAAAACCTTTTATCATTTAACTGTTGGAGTATGGGTCTCCTCTCATAATAAAACGGCTAAGGTTATAATCTGCTACTTGGTGCGCAGGTTTCCTCACGATGTTTTCGTTCGCCGTTTTTGTAAAGAAGTGCGCGCCGTGGATTTGAACCCACGACCACCGGAGTGTAGGCTGAATTCTAAACCACTAGGCTATCACTGGCATCTAACTCTTAGAAACTTTACCATTCTCATAAGGAACTAATTTCACCTATTATACTATACAATAGTGAATATATCGACTTGCCCGTAGAATAAAGTTCCATAAGAACATGTGACCAACACACTTTTTCTTTATTTTTTAGACTATTTAGATCTATA
>DWJK01002802.1:0-14034 GCA_018248815.1 Croniades pieria auraria
GCCCAAAATCTTTGAGGGAGTATAGGTCCCCAAAGTGAATAAAACTATTGTAATTTGATAGTTTTTAAAAACAAACCTTCAATAGTTTCAGTCTATTGATCTGTGCAGATATTTGATTGTTATGAGTGTCTACCTTCATCTTTAATTCCTCATCTGAATTAGCAGCATTTTGAAGTTGTGATGACAGATCTTGTAGAGCCCTAAAATAAATAAACTTCAATTGATCTGTACACCATTATACCCTATTAATAATGTACAGTCATCAGAGAGATTCAGTGTGATAAATAGGTGAGACAAAGCTCATAATAAATGTTGTGAAAAAAGTGTTGAAATACTATGACGGTCTCCTGGACCATCACACTATCAATTTTATTGAATATATTTATATACTCTGGTTGTCTACATTAATATATTTAAACATAATAAAAAAAGAATTCTCATTTTTGAAACAGTCTTAGTTCTAATTTAGAATAAAGACATGAACAAAGATTGATTTAAAAACTCCTCATAAGATGTTCACATACCTAAAAAAAATTGAAAGCGCGAGTGACGATATAGCAAAGAGAAACTCACTTATTCTGTGTCTCTAGTTGATAAATAATATCTTGTAGTGTAGTCGCCGGATTGTTAGCACTGGTTCCTGAAGCTTTGCCTACAGTTGAGGTATAAATAACAGCTCTTCCATCTTTCTTTCGCCTGACTGACCCGTGATTGTCTACCTTATTGGAAATCTTTTTAGATCCTTTCTTGCCTGTATTCTTCTTCTTAGACCTTGTACAGAAGAAAAGTCGCTTCATGCCTTTTATAAAACTAAGACATTCTGATGATTTCATCTAAAAATATAAGATTTACATCACCTTTTTGACTATATGAAGCCATGAAAATATATCTTCATAAACAGTTATTGAAGTGTGTATGGAGAAGAATCCTTATTGATGGACAGTAACAAATACTCAGAAAATTTTTAAAATATTTTTTTTCAAATACATTCAATCTACTCAATAACAACGATGGTAAAATACAGCGTGTGAAATCCAAATATGGTAGGATATGACATGAGGCATTCCAGCTTAGAGATACAACTAATCTCAAAAAGATATTTATCGGTCTGTAGTTTTCAACTAACATTCCTTATATACTATTGTTACATTTGTTACTTCTATACCATAAATAATAAAAATGAAAACACAACTTACTTCCCCGTCAATAAGCTCAAGAACCAAATGAGTTTTTTTGTGTCCACTAACCGATGTTAAATTTTTGTCATATAAGTAACAATTCTCACAGAAATATACATCTTTACACTTTGAGCACTTAAATGTTAGCACCTGAAACAACAGGAACTATTTATACATACATACATACATATCTTCACGCCAGGTCCCTTACGGGGTTGGCAGAGAGCACAGAGTGCTATATATTTATGCTTTTTGTAATAACACAATTTAATAACCAGAATATTAAATGACTAGAAAATTAAATTGCTTGAAATTTTAATTTAAACACTGATTCCTACTACGTATTGGTTGTTGAATGCGGATATACAAGTAAGTAGCATTTGTGTAAGTTAGTATTAATGTTGTATCAATTAATATTAATATTTTATTATTCAGTGAATTAAAAAAATGTACCGTCATCACACCTATCAATCGAGAACCTAACTATTACACATAATGTATTGCATTATATTGTAATACACAGCCGAATATGATGAGCAATATAACCTGTACAAGCGGTTGACAGCAGGCTGCGCACGCGGCGCCCGCCTGCCCGCTGCAGGCCGCCCGCGCCGCGCGTACTCGGTGCGCCACGCCCAGCCACTGCGCACTAGCGCAACGCGCCGCGCCCCACTCTGCCACCGCGCGTGCGCTCACGCCCAACATACCCGCACTCTGCAATATGAATACTATTTTTTATCGTGTACCGTTAGTAAACCCAGTTTAGCTATGACTATTACCTTAATGGTCGTTTTTTGGTTGGGTTATAATCTATATTGGACAGCTGGTCATTTTAACTTCGAACGCCTTAGAAAAAGTTAAGAAAGTCTTAAATATTGAAAAGTTAGAAAGCCTTAATTATTCATATTTGCAAAATAGTTCAGAAGAAAAGCTCTACCAAAATGCTGTGCACTGGCGTAATGATTACTAAATTACAATTACAGTGTATTACTAAACTATTGGTTATTAATAATGACTGCCTCGTTGATCAAGTGGCTGCATGAGCGACTGCCGATCGGGAGGTCCTGGGTTCAAATCCCGGGACGGGTACTAATCGATTTTCTAATTTAGAATTTCTATTAGTGACTCGGAGTCTGGATTTCTGCCCGATGTAAGACAATAGGCTCACCACCTATTCCATGGGACGTAAACGTAGCTGGTGAAACGTGGGAGTGTACTACACTCCTCTGCCTACCCCATCGGGGATTACAGACGTGATGTTACGTTTTGGTTATTAGTAGATCTAGGAAAAAGGCCCCGACCTTATATATCTGTGTTATAAATAACCCACAATAAGACACAAATTAATCGAAAATTAAAAGATATTATGAAAATCAAAAAAGTTAAGAGCATTATTGTCCCTTTGTCTTTTACAGTATGTTAATTGGACACACAATATACAAATAACATAACATTTAAATAATTAAACTCCCTGCTTGGGTCTAAGTTTATAGTATGGCCTGATGTGGCTAAAATATCTAAAAATATTCTCTGAGTGTGGATAATTTACAATACTTTAGTAAATTATCCATCTGTGATTTATTTTTCATTATATGCAGGTGAAATTGCAGGCCACACATAGTTCCCTAACAAAAGTAATACTAAAATTAACCTGTCAACCAACGAGCCCTGAGTGTATTTCATTAATATACAGAAATTAAGTTACATATATAAATAAAATACTACCTTATCAAAACATGAATTAACATCAGTTTGTATTTGATCCATAGAGCTCCCCAGGTACTTGGGCAGAGCTGTAACATGTACCAGCAAAGCAGCTAGACGCTTGGGGGACACACAGCCATTGTGATCAGCACAGCAGTTGGCTAAGACTGCCCATTTATCAGTCGCTGACTCCTCACTCAATAAAATGAGTAATGTCTTTGTTGCCAAAGCTCTTATTGGAGTTTTTCTGTCTCTGAAAAAGAAAAAGGGTTTTTAATGTTTGTGTTTTATAAATTGTCTGTGGTATTTGAAATAATTTGGCACACATTAATCATCCCTTGTATAAGTCAACTAATTTTATTTTTTGGCTTTAATAACATGTCCATGTCTCACTTCCCTATTTTGTTGTATTTGAAGATATTATATTGAAATTAAGGCTGTATATCAGTGAATCAATAAACTTCCTAAATACAAAAAAAATAATATTAATATTTAACCATTTATTAAGCATAAAAATGTAATGTAACAACACACCAAAATCCCCAAAGCGGTACGCAGAGGAGTGTAGTGGACTCTAATATTTCACCAGTTATGTAAGTCCCATGGAGTAGGTGGTGAGCCTATTGCCATACACCGGACACTGATCCAGGCTCGGCGTTACTACTAGAAATTATAAATTAAAAAATTCCCATAGTACCCGACCCGGGATTTGAATCCAGGACCTCCCGACGGGCAGTAGCGCTTGCGACCACTTGACCAACGAGAAAGTCTATTAAGCATATTGATAAGAAAAAGAAAAAATTATCCTCCACTTCCCAGAAAAAAAATCTGAATATTTCCTAGCTACGGTAATTCAAATAAAGCAATAGTTATGAGACTCACTCATCATACACATTGAGCAATAAGTTGATCATCAAATCCACAGCCAAGTCGACATCACCGACAAAGAGTTCTTCTTTCTCTGCAGCAAAGTAAATATCAGCAAGTACAGCCTCCAATTCTGCTGAGTCCAGAGACAGACTGCTCTCTGAGAGACTCAGTTGATGTCGAGCAAATACGCCGGAGCTGATGTGGAGAGTTGGCACTGTAAGAAATGTAATAATATATAAGATACATTGTTTCGTAACATATAATTCCAAGCTTCCAACATTCAAAAAACAGTAAATTAATCAATACAATTCTAGAACTCCACATTCAATCATATATTGCAATTGTGATTTATTTTGAACTATACAACCAGTACTAAAAAAGTATTTCATGATTTGTAAATAAAAATATAATAACAATAATCAACCCATTTATCTTTCCACTGTTAGAAAATAAAAAAATCAACAAAATTTGAAATGGTGAAATCCATAGACAAACGAAGGTCTCTGACATAGCTCTCAAAATTAGTAAGTTGTAGTGGCAATGGGCAGGCCACATCGCTTGAGTGACCGACAACCAATAGAAGAAAGGTCATCAAGTGGCAGCCACATCTTGGTAAAAGTGTAGGTCGCCCTCCTACCAGATGGTCTGACGACCTGAAGAAAATAGAAGGAAGCTGCTGGAATCGGAAGGTCAAGAACCGGAAGGAGTGGCGCCGATTAGAAGCAGCTTATGTCCAGCAGTTGACATCTAAAGGCTAATGATGATGATGTTGGAATATGGGTCTCCTCTCATATTAAGAGGGATAAGGCCATAGTCTGCCACACTGGCCAAATGCAGGTTGGCAGACTTCACACGACTGAGATTTTTTTTTTATTCTAAGGTGTGCAGGTTTCCTCAAGAAGTTTTTCTTCACCTTAATCTTCATGATTTGTATTATAATATGATTTTCATTACCTTCTATGTCCATCCTTTCTGTTATGTAAAATAATGTAAATTTTTATCAGTAACAGAAAAGTTTGAATTGATGATATACAAACTTACTGGATAATTTTTAGATCATCATCAACCTATATCAGTCCACTGCTGGACAAGCCTTTCCTTATGAGCAATTTTTAGATATTACCACTAAATTACACAAATATTAGATATCGAATTACTGTAACAGACTGGCTACCATGGTCTTATAATAATTGTAAAAAAAATACTAGTAATAATTTGAACGCAAAAATGAAACATAAGCTTCGCATATGTGACAATCTCAAGTAGTATTCAATAAAAGCACTATTACATATATCTATATTTAATCTATTTTTGTTCTGACTTTCCTTTTATGTAATGCATACCAAGAATTTATGTGATTTTATTAATGTAATTATTAAATTTGCCACACAAGTGTAATCACATAGGGCTTAAATATATTTCGAATTACATCTCACCTTTTAATTTGGTCTGCAAAGCGTATATTTTGAAAGCTACGCGATATGCACTATACTTTATTCCGTCGTATTGCTTTAACGAGTCGATTAAACTTCTAAATTGTGGGTGATCATACTCCTGTCTGCCTGTAGTTTCTCTAAAAAACAAGAAATCTCTTAGAGTAATCTATAGTATGTAGTACCTGATAGGTGAAAGTTTTAAACTCACTCAACATAACACGGATAACCAGCTTCGTTTTCAACTTTCTTCCATCCATTTAAAGCCATTTCAATATATTATCTTCATGTCATCATATCGGATAAAAAATAAGAAAATACAATAAAGAAATTTATACGAATTTAACTCCAGATATTAAAAAAATGAAAACATTCAACCGTCATAATCTTTTAAAAAAGTTTAGTGTCATTGAATCCACAGCGTACATGTCAACCTAATAGAATACTAGAAATGAATATATTAACTGACACAATTATATTAAAACAACATATGTTGTATTTCATAAATATTTATGTACCGGTTGTGACACGTTCTTACTTATTTTACACGTTAAAAATGTATATTTATCATCATCATCGGCGTATTTCAGTCCACTGCTAAACATAGGCCTCCCCCAATTAACGCCATTGCAAATGTATATTATAATTCGGCAATGAATTAGATGCGTGATTTCGAAAATTTTATTAATGAGGAGGTTCTATACAATATGAATAATGAAAAAATTGTTTATTTTTTATCAATGTCTACATTGAACCGAGCGTTGTAATTTTGAACAAGTAAAATATAAGATATAATTTAATATATTATCTTTCACAACATTTAAAATTTGACTTCAAAATTTGCCTAAAATGAAACGTTAATGTTAATGTGTGCATTGGTATGTTTCCTTCGTTTGAAAGAACTGAACAGCAGTCAAAAAGACCAATGACGTTTCAAACTAGATTGTTTATCCGTTGTATTAGCCAATAAGAAGCGTCAATACAAAAGTTCATTTCTGAACTGAATGCTCTTGGTAAAAGAGACGCCATTTTGCAAGCGTCATTTGGCGGCGTGTCGGGTTTCGGCATTTTTATCAAACTTACATCAAACAAAAGTTTATTATTGTTTTGATTTTATGTAATATGTCGTATCAGTCCAGTGTAGCGCAAGACAGTTTAGCTGCAGCGCAATTAGAAATGGCCGGTAACCCTAATGCCTTAGCCTTGCGTCGGCCATTCGACCCAGTAGCACACGACTTGGAAGCAAGTTTTCGCTTGACACGATTCGCCGATTTAAAAGGAAGAAGTTGTAAAGTACCTCAAGATGTTCTGGTCAAGCTCGTGGAATCGCTACAGCAGGACTACTCCCAGCAGGAGCAAGACCAGTTCATGCATGTTGCGATCCCGCGCATTGGTATCGGTTTGGATTGCTCGGTGACGCCGCTCAGGCACGGCGGGCTTTGTTTGGTGCAAACAACGGACTTTTTCTATCCCCTCGTAGACGACCCTTACATGATGGGCAAGATAGCGTGTGCGAACGTTTTGAGCGATTTATATGCTATGGGAGTTACGGAATGTGACAACATGTTGATGCTACTCGGCGTATCGACGAAAATGACTGAAAAGGAGCGGGATGTTGTGATACCTCTCATCATGAGAGGTTTCAAGGACTCTGCTCTAGAAGCGGGCACGTCAGTTACAGGTGGGCAGACCGTTATCAACCCTTGGTGCACCATTGGAGGAGTTGCCACAACCATTTGCCAGCCGAATGAATATATCGTGCCCGACAACGCCGTTATGGGTGACGTGTTGGTGTTAACCAAGCCTCTGGGCACGCAAGTGGCTGTCAATGCTCACCAATGGCTGGACCAACCAGAGCGTTGGAATAGGATTAAGTTAGTTGTATCTGAAGAAGATGTGCGTAAGGCATATCACCGTGCAATGGACTCCATGAGTAGGCTCAATCGTATTGCGGCTAGGTTGATGCACAAATACAATGCCCATGGGTCTACAGATGTAACTGGCTTTGGTTTGCTGGGACATGCCCAAAACCTAGCCTCCCATCAGAAGAATGAAGTGTCATTTGTTATACATAATTTGCCTGTAATAGCTAAGATGGCTGCTGTTGCGAAGGCCTGTGGCAATATGTTCCAGTTGCTTCAAGGTCATGCACCAGAAACATCTGGTGGTCTCCTCATCTGTTTGCCTCGTGAACAAGCAGCTGCCTATTGTAAAGATATTGAAAAGCAGGAGGGCTACCAGGCATGGATTATTGGTATAGTGGAAAAGGGTAATCGTACAGCTCGCATCATTGACAAGCCCCGAGTCATTGAAGTGCCTGCCAAGGATTAACAAAATTAAATTTCATGGTGGTTAAAAACAAAAAAACATTGATTTTAATTTTGTTTTAAGAGCTGGATAAAATAATTTCTTAACTATATGTTAAAGCAATCTATTATAATTTTAAGTTGTAAGTCATTGACACTTGGTATTTTTAGTCTAAATAATTCTGACATTATTTGACAATTATAGAAAAGCTTCAACGAACCTAGGCGTTTTGGTGTTAATATGATAAGTAAATTTTATCACTATTAATTTTAAGATGATTCCATTAGGTACCTACTGACCCTTAACTGTTTTCAAGCTGTGAACTAATTCTTCAAATTGTGAGATACATATAATTACTAGAATAAAGTTATTTTTCAGTCATATTCTGCTATTTCATTTGTTCAACCCTCTCCTTGTTTGGAATTTGTACTTTATAGTATGTATAACAATACTTTTATATATATAGATATTTTAATCATTGTGGTGTATAGGTGTTCCGTAAATTGTAAACATCACTAAATGATAATAAAACACTACATATATGTAAAATCCCAACAATTATAAATAAGGAATAATTTTCATAATTGTAACAATAATTTTTATGTATTTCATTTTACTAAAACGGATACCCAAGCCAAAGGGGGTAAATTTTAAAAATTACAAATGAAACAGCTGTGTATAGATAATCCATGTATTTTTGTAGTTCTGTAACAAATACTTAGAATGTACTGTAACTAATCTAAACCAATGGAGTTAGTCCAGTTTAGTATGAGATGTTATTTACCAACATCAATAAATTTAAAACATTGTGGACTATTTAAAAAAAAAATTAAGTATACCGTAATACTTAACCTATTCTATTGCTGTCTCATTTCACATACCGTGCATGCAGAGTAACTTCTATCTAGATAAAAAAATTACCCTAAATTAGCAATAATATAACGATAACATTAGCCAAAAATGTTATCTTTATAGCTTTTTATGGAAATTGTCACTTTTGACTACCCTGCAAAATGAATCTATTGTTTAGACTTGATCAATAAACAATGATTTCTACGTTCCATACATTGTTCAGCACTTATAACTTTCAAATGTTAGGGAAAACAGGCTTACAATGTGTTGTAACTGTACATTGATTGCAGTACTGATATTGGCTGTTTCATGTTTTGTTATATTCCAATTAATAATAAAACAGTTTCATATTTTAAAATGACATGTTTCAAGCATATATTGTGAGTGTAAGATACATGCATTAATTATTAAAATATTATCTAATACAATTAGATAAAAATTAATGAAAATGATAAATGGTATCCATGCTACACTTGCATAAGATAACAAGATGCAGTCTAAATTCTAAGCTTGATATGTCAATACACAAGGCTTAATGTCTTTTACACTGAGAATGTCAGTTTTCTGATTATCAATCATTCATGGATTTTTAGGTCTCATATTTAATGTTCAGCCAAGTGCTACAGCTGGTTAATAAAAAAATATAAAATAAATCACAATGCATTTGCATACACTTTTTCGAACTGCATTATTTTCTTAATTACTATTAATGCAAAGGTCTCTTTAGATATAGCATGTCTACCATAATCCTGAGACAAGTTTTAAACAATAATAATTATGTAATAGACAATCAAAGAGTACAAAATATCTCATTAAAAAAAATCAATATAACACAGTTCAGAGCATCATTAACACAATTTTTTTTGGAGTTTTAAAAATTGTACAATGTGCCAGCATTATTTGCAATCTTCTATAATTTCCTGTACATTTCGACTGTCTGTGGTTTTGATTACAAAATGGATTACATATGGACAAATACATACTTTTAATAATTTTTGTCAGTCAATTAAAATCACTTACAATATTCCTGTTTAGATAGTCTTGATACATCAAAATCATGGAATTAATCATTCTGTGCATTTCATGAAAATTTCAAGGATAAATTCAATAACAAGAATTTTCTGTGTAAACTTACACACATTTTATGTTTTACATTAAGTGATCACTTTAAACATCAATATTATATAATATGCATTTAGATAAAAACCTTGAACACACATTGGCATTAACCAAGGAATCAAGAGAGAAAAGTAAGTTTTAAGTCCTACAAGGCCTAACTGTGATGGCCAGTAAGCACTTCTCATAGTTATAACATACATCTATACTGTCTCTAAGTAGTGTTTTTGTTATAAATAGTCAATAATTCTCCAAATAAGAACCAAGCTCATCTGATTCACGTTTGAGCACAATTTAATTTGACCCTCAACCCAAATGTAGTAATTTTCCTTAAAAAAGGCTTCTAAGTTGTCTTTACCTAAAAATATTCATACTTGGGTATATAAATATAATGTTTGTGTTCAAAGAAGAACTAGTGATAAGAAAACTGTAGTTACTCTAATTTCATTAAATGCACAGAATTATAATTGACTGTAATATTAGCATTTATTTCTCTTTCATGAACTTTATCAAGTTTGGTAGACAATTGTAGTTACTAAATGGCACTTTCTCATTACAGGTTTCTGTCAGTAACATTGACAATAAGGCTTCATAAATCATTGCATGATTTAACCCAATTTTGTGAAATACAAATGCCTTTTGTAAATCTGTAATACATGTCCTTGTAATGTTTGTAACGGAAGCACATAGTAATGAGTACTGCCTTCTAATTTATTCAGTTCAAAGGTGAGTTCAAACATGGCCTCTTCCTTGGTCTACTTTCCTCACCATTCTGTTCAATATGACTTTGATCACGCTTTTTTGGAGAGTTGTTATTCTGTAAATTGTTTTCCATTCATAATATTAAAATATAGCTTAAAAATATATCAGGCACGTGATGAAATAATTAAATATTGTAAATAGTAGTAAAATATGTTTCTTATAAGTAATTTGCTATTAGTTACTGTAATTTTATTAAATAACCTCCAAATGATAAAATTATTTATTCTATGAACTAATTATGTACAAATTATATGTATGAACATTATATAGAAAACATACTATGTATGAACTAATTACTACTGTTTCTATGTATATAGTAGTAGTATATATTGTGTCTATAAATGAATATTGTATTCTTTTGAGAAATATAATTCTTAACCCACAATTATTATTACCTGTGATTATTACCAGGAAATAATTACTATATTACCTTTTTCTCCCATTGTTGATGAAGGTATCTTAGTAATATATTTGTTTTCTCTGTTACGATAACTAAAAATGAAAAAAAAAACATTATCATATTGATCGTTTTGGAACAATAATAAAGACGATATTCAAGTTAGGAGTCAATACTCAACTTTGCTCGGAAGGAATGTCTTTTGTAGGAAGGTATATTGAGGGTCTTTTAGAACAGTTCCGGATTCCATGATCGGTATTGAATAATGTGAAATTGTGCTCATCGTACGACGGTAAATCCTTCAAGAACTCCATTACAGACTGCAACAAAGCTCGGTTTACTTACAAATAGAAATTACGACGCCAAGCATGGGTGTGCAATGTTATGTATTTAACGATTAGTCACACAAATATAAGTATACCTACCATTTCAATACTAATATTATACGATTAGGACGTACAAGAAAACGATTACCAATTTGCTAAAGCAAATAAACAATAAATTAATAGAAAAATAAAACTTCCAACAATCGGCTACAGAAGCTACCAGATGAGAATGACAGGCAGTCACTCATTCATTCAGTGGTTCTAGTGTTACCAGTGCACTTACTATTCCGGCATGAACGCAGGCAATTAAATCCAGATTTAATCAAAACTTATGTTAATTACAATATATCAAAATCTTTCGTCTTTAGTAATAAATCAAAATATTGAGTTGCAGTGTGTATGTTTCGTGTTACCTCTTGCAAGCACATTTCCACCTAATTTTTTTTCACCTTGTTACGAGTATGCAACACTTAACTTTTTGGTTTCTACTAATTGTAGGTCCAAGTTTTAAACGCCTTTGCTTATAGAACAATCTCGGCGAATAGATGGCGCGGTTTTTGAATTAGGTGGAACGTTCGTTAAAGACAAGTTACGATAATAATTTAAAATAAATCAAAATAAATTCTGTCACATACACCATGTATAACTTGTTAAATGCAAATATTGATCGAACTTATAATCCAAATAGTGGACAAAATGCTTTGTGTGATATAAAACGACTACTAACTTCAAGAGACACCGCAGCTCAAAATAAAGCATGTGGGTATTTAATAGAAGTTATAAATAGATATAAATTGAACTCTAATGAAAGAAATCGCATGGTGGAATATTTACTGGACAATGATATTATTGTTTTTCTATGCGAAGCTACGTGTAATTTGGATTTTTCAGTATTCCGGTTAAGTACAAGTTTTTATTACAAAGTTATAATATATTTAATTTTGTGCATTTAAAGCCTTATAATATATTTAACCTGTGTTAACCTAACTTCTGTCGTGTAAGAAAACATTAAATAAAAGTAGGAGAAGAAGAAAACATTGCTTTTATGTCTTAGCATTCCAGAAGTTGAACCCCAGTTTTAAGAACTTAAATTCTCCGTGGCAAGCAATTGTCAATTACAAACTAAGTAACAAATAACATCACGCCTGGATTTCCCAGAAGGCGTATACAAGTGTGTTGTACTTCCACTTATCACCAGTTATGTTACACGTCCAATGAAGTAGAACGGGCACAAAACCGGACTCCATGCTTCTACTGGAAATTTTACGTTAGAAAAACCCATTAATACTTTATACAAACCGGGGATCCAATCGTGCGTGAAACCACTAGACTAACAAGGCAGTTATATATAATAGCTTCTTCCGTATTCGATTAGTCCTTTATTTTAACGTATCTACAGATCCGTGTTAACCTGTGTCCGTCTCATTTGGCGCGAACGGCGTTTCTTCGCAGAGGAGCACGCGGCACACGCCATGACGGCAGCGGTGCGCGCCTTGGCACAGTACTCCGCGACCGATTCTAACGCCGCTGTTGACGCCTGTTTGCACTTCATATGTGATTTGCTTAATGGGTAAAACTATGTTATGAGTATACTCTATAACTTACTAAATGTTAAAAATTACCACCTTACAACTAATTATCATTCAGGGTTGGTTGGAAAAGTACGCCATTAGGATTTAAGTAAACCCTTGTGTTCTTTCGTTTAAGGTGTTACATTAAATATATACAAATAGATACGTAACATGCCCAACTTCACCTCTGTATCTCCCCGAACGAGCAGGCAGAAGGGTGTAGTAGGTACACTTTCACGTTTCCCCTCTTACATCCTCTCACGTCTACGTCCTACTATGAAATAGGGGTGAGCCCACTGCCCTACACCGGATACAAATTCAGACTTCGAGCTACTACTAGGAATTTTAAGTTTGAAAAACCCAATAGTGGTCGGCTTGGAGTCGAATCCAGTACTTCTTGTTCTGTAGCCTCGCTTGCAACCACTCGACCAACGATATCAAATAAATATATAACATACTACATTTCGCTGTTTACTCCTTCGGAGAAATAAAGGCCTGATGTTACGTTATATATTCCTAATTGTGTTTCCACTCTTGTTTCTATCTTTAAGTGTTTTTGTTACCAAAATAAAATATTCACTCCTGATCCTAGTATTAAGCATCTACTTCAGTTGTTATCAGCTGCATTTGCATCTGCATTCATTCAGTTGCATCGGCATTCAATAACTCAACAGCCTAGGATTATTTAACAATGGCGAAAATAAATATCGAACGCCATAAGTTTAAAACAATAGCTATTGTAATTTGTTAGGTAACCATTTATTACAATTGTTTATGTAATAACTTAGCGCTAGGTCTCTTACGGGGTAGGCAGAAACCACTAAGTGCCCAATATCAAGCACCAATTAAAGTGTAGAATCGAAACACCGGTCATCATAAGTACCTTTCTCAGACCTCTGTTGGACATAGGACATACGCTGGGCATCCAAATTGGGGATCGTGAGCGCAGCTTCTCGCAACGCCTCCGCTACTGCCCATCGAAGGTCCCCGGGCATTTTGCTGTGCCTAAGCAAGCTGCACTATACCGTGTTAAACCGAAAACTGTAATATACTTATATTTATTATTCCACAGAATCATCTCACACGAGACCACTTCACCGCTATCAATTCAAAGCGCTTACAGCACTGAGCAATTACTGTCTTGCCTAAACGGTCTATTGCCTAAAATTAACAGCAATTCGAACACCATTCTCAGCAGCGCTTTAGTAGTGAATGCTTTGGTTTCCTACCAACCAGACAATTTAACCATAAGGGGCAACACAGCTAAGTTCTTGATTGAAGTAATAAAACAGTGGCTTGGATTGGTTTTAGCTGCTCTAAACCACATAATATTGGTAGGTGATTGTGAAAACTATGGAATGTTTCTAATAGTGATGTCCCAAATCGGAATGGATGGTTTACGGTGTGTATTGCTATTATGTTATTATCTGATAAATTTATTTATGTTTAAACTTTGTACAATAGAAATATTACTGAATATGATCAACAGTAGAGGGTAAACAATGCTACCCTGTTGTA
>DWJK01002803.1:0-14032 GCA_018248815.1 Croniades pieria auraria
GTGGACGTTAAGTTAAGTCCGCCAACCTGCACTTGGCCAGCGTGGTGGTTTACGGCCTTAACCCTCTCAATATAGGAGGAGACTCATATTCCAACAGTGGAATGTTAATGGGTCGATTATTATTTATTTATACACGAATATTTTTTAATACTAATTTCTCGTCACTGCAAGCTGAGGCCTCGATAATGTGCAGTTAACGCACATTGTCCGAACGCGCCTATGGCAGCGTCTTCAACGGGATCCCACAACTGATGTCCGCACTAATAAAGCCAACGTGCGTGAAGCTATTAAGCAATGATTTTAAATCGAGTTTCTTGGTTTAATAGTGATACGTGATAAGCGGGTTTATATGCGAATATAAACTGTGAAGGCGAAGTGTGATGGAGTGAGCTGTTTGCTTAGCGGATAGAGTGGAACAGTTAACGTGGCGTGCGCGGCGCCGCCACTGCGTTTATGGGGCATTTACATAATGCGGAGACTGCGCTAACTGCACTGCAACGTGAAATATCAGACACGGGATTAGTACTATATTTTACCGTGCGAAACAAACGTATAGAGAATCTGAGCCTCGTATTATACAGTCAGCTCATTGGCGTGCTATTGGAGAGCCTTATGTCCAGCAGTGGACGGGAGTAGGCTGGTGATAATTATTACAGTCGCCGCAAGCGTGTAAAAGTCCACTATAACATAACGTCACACGTGTATCTCTTTAAAGGAGTAGGCAGAGCGGTGAAGTGCATTTATACGATTCATCAGCGACATGTCCCACCGTGGAATAGATAGCGGGAGAGACTATTGCTAGGTATACGAGGCACAGGTCGAAGCTCCGCGCTACTATTGTGAATTTAAAGTTAGAAAAACTCTATTAGAAATTTATATTCGCAGGTAAATTGTTAGTAATCAAATTATAACGTTGTTCAACACCGATTAGCTCAGAAAACCTCGTTTAGAATTTTTAAAATTATTAGTTTTAAATTTAATTAAATTACAATATTATAATCACAATTTCGGTATTAAATTAGAATTTAAAATTCTATTTTAGTGGCTTAGTAACCTTAATAGCCTTCACTTTAGCGTAACTATCACAATGAATCCGAGTTTTAACTGTACACGTGCTCACGACTTTTTTGGGAGTGTTTGAAATAGCTCAGCTTTTCTAAAACATGAAAGATTGTTGGTTCGACAAGGCATAAGTCATATTGGCGCCAAAATTTAGAACTGGCATAAACAATTTCCGTGTATTTAAATAATTAGTCCACCTGTCAGGAAACCATTGCAGGTTGCGGTTAACCCCCCTCCCCCCTCCTAAATAATTTCCCCTCTATTCAAATCCCGCGCGGTTTCACACAAGCCATGCGCGTACGCACGGATCGTAAAACTGGCCGCATTCAACTGTGGTACCACACTTATATGAAATCACCGTCGTTTTGATTAACCTCGTCGATTTATATTCCGATGAAATACATTATTTATCGTAGAGGGTTGTGTTTAACGTTTTCGTTATGTCGTTTTAAAGTATTTTCTGTTCGCTGTGTTAGGACTAGAAACGCTAAATTGTATGGAAAGAGTTTTGGAACTTTTGCATGTACAAAAATATAAAAAGTGGCGGGCTACTGACCAGTGTTATAAGGAATGTGTTAACGCATTACACATCTGGCATGATTGCATAATGATGTATGAAAAATCTGTGCGAAATAAGCACTTTAGTTATTATATCGTTACCAGGTCCGTTGCAGGATAAGCAGAGATTGTCCATGCGGGTTTAGAAGTAAGCAGAGTGCATTGAGTGCTAAATATCTCAATCCTTACAAAGCTGACTTACTTTAACATTCTTCGATTACTATACAAATGCATGTCGTTACTAGTTTTTGAATTAAACAACCAAGTGGCAAAACAAGAACGCGTCGCCATCCGTATTACCGATAACTGGAAACGTAATGGGAAATATATAGGAAAGTTTATTCAAATGAGATCGATTTGAATGGCATGTGCACATCCGTTCTGAGATCGAGTGCGTACGTTGCAACGCGCTTGTGTTTGGCCCATATGTGGCTAAGGTATTTATGCAAACGTAATAACGGGTAGGGTTTACCCGCGCTAAAAATGTCGACAGAACGACCGGTGGAGTCAACTGAACGGAATATATTTCGCAACGTTGCTAAGTTATTTTACTTATTATTGTTATCAAAATATCACGCCAGGTCCCTTACGGTAACGTAAACGTAACTGGTGAAACGTGGGAGCGTTCTACACTCCTCTGCCTACCTCTTCGGGGATAACAGGCGTGATGTTATGTTTATGTATTAATTAAATATACCTACGGTAATTATCATTTACAATACCATTTATAATACTGTTAGTCTATTTTAGATACGTCTGGAACAAGGTAAAACTCAAATTATTGGAACAACTACATATGTACCTACATACTCGTATATTACGAATGACCATATATTATAATACTGGTAAATTATTACGTTATTTATCATTCTTTTGGAGAAGTTCTTCTACTTTTTTATGTAGCTCGACATTGCCGTGTAAGCGCAGGTATGAAGTAACACATTATTGTCATAACAAAATGGTAATACGAAATAAAAACCACTTAGGCGAGCAGGACCCACCCACATCATGCAAAAAAGTGCGTAACGCGCCCCCATGTGCGGGCTTCGCCAAATCGCCCTTCTCGATCAATTGGGAGTTCGCTCCACGATTGGTTAGCCCACACATCCCCTATAACTCGTACCAACACAACATGACCTGTTTTACAGCTCACAACTACCCGCTGTTACAATCATAAGTTATAAGCTGCGAGGGGCGCGGAAGCTCAAGTTTAAACGGTGTCATAAACATGTGTGATGCAATTTTTATTTTCCCCGATTTCCCCTAATTCGGGAAGCTTCGGCACATCCCGCGGGAGCTCCTCCAATCAAATTAAATCCCCGATTGACGTTCCAACGTTTGAATTTCATACCTATTCTATTCTATCGTAATAACTGTCGAAAAATGGCAAAAAGTCAGACTTGTTAAGTCGATGTGAAATATTAAATCTGTCGTATGATTGGAAAGACTAGAAATTAATGAAGTGATAAGAATTTTTGTTTTTATGATTAAATATATGTTCGTAAAAAAAACCTAAAAATACTAATCATTAACAAATAGTATTTACAAGGTACATATGTCCCCAGAATATCGTGCTAAACTGCTCACGGAATTGTATGAAGCTAATATGGACCCTATACAATTTTATACATTTTAAAAGCGGAGGCCACGTTTTTTCTGTATTCTTTGTAACATTTCTTTCTAATCAGTTACATTAATTTGTACATTTATCGTGACGATACCGGTATCTTAATGACACCTCTCATCACCCAGGATTGACCAGAAAACAAAACGATTAAGCATTCTCTTACTTTTAGGTATTTCACCAGAATAAATAAACAAAGCAACACGAAGCACAAAAAAATATAATTTTAAATAACAATATTAATAAATATATTTCTTATTAGTGTTCCAATAATGAACCGAAAAGAAAAACAAAAAATAATGCTATAACATTTTAATAAAAATGTAATTGCATAAATTGCTCCGTCAATTTCATTTAATGTCATTTCAAATTATTGCAATTTTTCATGGTTTTTTATCGTTCCTTTACATTGTTATGTTTCGTGACGCTGCAGTTGTAAATCGAATTTGACTCGTTCTCAGACTTAGAGGATTTGATTGCTGAAGTTACTTAGCGCTCGTTTTTTAAATTCGAATTTGAACTCGCTTCGGCCGGTGACCAGGTTTGCATAAAAAAGTAATAATAATGCAGTAATCATTTCCTCTCGTCTCAATTTATTTTAGAAATATCTTCAGCTTCATTTATTGTGTTCTACAACTATAATAATTGATTGACCTAAACTCAACTGGCGAAACGTGGAAGTGTGCTACATTCCTATGGATACCCCTTCGGAGATTATAGACGTGATGTTACGTCAATATATTAAAATCTTCTGGTCTGTCAGTACAGTTAACGATAATAGTCGTATTTGCCATAAATATAGTAGAATGTGATACACTTTTGAATATGATTTGTTTAAATATACATACATACATATCTTTACGGCAGGTCTCTCACGGGATAGGCAGCGAACACGGAGTGCCAAATATCCTTGCAGACCTGCTGCTTCCACATTCATCTCTTCATACATGCACGCCAGTTACGGACACCTGAATATGTAGAGAATATTACTACAAGAAGCATTGTTAAAGCGAAGAATACATGTGTTACAATAACAACATAATTTTGTACGTTCCGAGCTGGTCAGTACGAATATTATTCTGTAAAGTTCAACAAAGACGCGGGCGATTTTCAAAAGAGTGCGCGCTAATAATTCCTGCCAGTTTAGTACAAATGATGGCGGGGCGCAGTAAACTTGTCGAAATTCTTCAACGTAAAAAAACACGGTCGTTATTTCGAAAGCAGGAAAGTTCGGAATTGTTTGAAAACCGGCTGCCCGGTCTGTGCGGGTTACGTTCGATATATTTACGTTAATTATCGTATTCATAATAATTATTGTCATGAGCATCACAGAACATCGGCCTGTCAAAGTTAACTGTTAGACATCGGGCCTCCCCTGAGGAGCTTCGGCTGCTGAATTAACACAATTTGAATTGACATATTACAATCATGTATATTGTTATATTCTGAGACGAATCTTATTCATTAAATTATATACCGGTTCAAAACGCTTGTTTTTTTTGTAATCTGAAATTGAATTCGAGGTCAAATCTAAAGAAAACTGTCACCAATTCAAAACAACAACTCTGTTTGTGTGGTTCGTAGAAAAGTACTACATCTCGTTGAAGTTGTATGCATATGATATGCTTTAATACGTAAACCGAAACTCCACACACCGCTGAATTAAACAAATCGTTCTGCGATACATCGAAATATTGCTAATTCTAATAAAATCGACATTCACGGTCATTCTTGGCATTCTATTTTTTAATAGTAATTAGTAAGTCCATAAATTCAAACAATGCCCAAAACTACAGCCATACTTTTACAGGAAGCCGCTATTTTGTACACTTGTCGAATAACTCGAAAATTCTTAGATTTATACGTGTCTATATCTATAATGATAAAAATATAGTTTTCTGCGCATCGACTTCGGCCCGCGCCGTTGGCTTATTTAACCCCTAAATGAGGGAGAAAAACAAATACGAAAGAGAAATATAATAATAATAACAAAATTCCGCAAATACCACTGAACGTAAACAAAACGACCGTAAGACAACCCAGCCAGTAGTTGTTTACGCCGTACGCTCCAGCTCGTGGGGTGGTACAAAAAGTTCAATTGTAAAATCTGGCGATCGACGCTAGCAGCGGCAACACATGTGGCCAGTGTATGACTCATGTGGCGGCGTACGTACGTACACATGCATGGAGCCGGGCAGGGGTTCGGTTTGAAGGTCGCGCGGACTGTCGCTATGGACGGTTCAAAAAAGAATAACAGTACGTTTTGACCTTATATCGTTACCCTGCTACTTAGAATTGTATGACGGTATTATCTGAAGTGTACTGCAGTTAGAATTGTGATGGAACAGGTTTCAGAGTATGCTGCTGAAGCACCGAGAATGTAATAATATTACTACTTGTGTGTCATTCCTACTTTGGAAGGAACCTGGCGTGACGATATTATAAATAGTATTAATAACAATATTGACTGCCTCGTTGGTCGAGCGGTTGCATGCGCGACTGCCGATCGAGAGGTTCTGGGTTCAAATCCCGGGTCGGGCACTGTTGGATTTTTCTAATTTAGAATTTATAGTAGTAACTCGAAGTCTGGATCTGTGTCCGGTGTATGGCAATAGGCTCACCACCTATTCCGTAGGACTTAGACGTAACTGGTGAAACGTGGGAGTGTACTGCACTCCTCTGCCTACCCCTACGGGGAATACAGGCGTAATGTTACTTTTTTTATTAATGATAAAAATAATATGTAGTTCCAATTTAAAACCTTAAAATACGTACTATTCGTAGTAGAAACGCTTTAGTATGTCATAAATAGTCTGTTAGTTAAGTAAACGTTGGTGGAATCTCTTATTAAGACAAACACTCATTAAAATGTTCTGAAGAACAATTTTGGTTGTTATTTGAAAATCAGTCCTGCGTCTTTGCCTAAGATCTTTAGGGCTGCTTAAAATCTTCTTCATATCAACTAGTTTTCTTGAATCCCTGGACAGGCCAATTCCACTTACCCAGCGCGATGGATACTTCAAGCGCGGTTTAATAATAAATTTAGATATCTCTACACGATACCATCTGATCCCGAAATAGGCAGACACAGTGCTACAGTGACCAGCCAGTCAATAAACAAATATAAATAAATATTTTAATTTTTTGCACCTCTATACAAATAAAACCGTTTGTACGCATCGTATAAATATTTTTCCTCGATGAGAATCAAACCCACACCTTCCGGATAACAATCTAACACTAACCACTACACTATTGGACTTTGCAAAATTATACATGGTTATATATGTACGTGTATGGACCGTTTTTATTGACAGCATTTTTAATAAGAAACGTACCGAAAAGTGCGCAAGTAAGTGTAGCACCCTTCCGCGTTTCATCAGTTACGTTCACGTCCCATTATGGAACATAAAGCCAGAATTCGAGTTACTGCTAGAAATTTCTAGTAGAAAATCTAAGTTAGAACAATCCAACAGTATCCGAGCCAGAAATCGAACACAGGACCTCTACAGTTGGCTTGCAACCATTCGAGCAACGGGACAGTTTTAATAAGAAATTCCAAATATGTGAAATAAAACGAATATACATGTATTAATATGAGAAAGATTATGAAAGTATTGTAATAAATATACTAGAAAAAGATCACAAATCAAAATTCATCTCAAGCGCATCCATCGGTCGAAACTTAATAACGTGCCTCGTTTAATTCGTGTAAAAAACGCTCCTCTCTAAAACTTATCTTATGGGTTCCGTAAGAATATTTTCTCCATACTAACTTCTTGTCTGATAGACTTATTCAGTAAAAGAACATTTCGAATGAAATTAAGTATTTGTTTAGCATACGAATATTCATTTCGAAAGGAGACTTATAGTTCATTGACGAAGTTACGTAAGGTATAATACAAGAATATAAGTAATAGGTAAAGGATGCCAACCCTGTAAGGGCCCTGGTTTTATGATATGTATATATGAGTACATTGTATATAAAAATATGTGCCTATTAGTACTGCATAATAATTAAAACCAATTAAGTTTAACGGTGCAATTTAGAATACGTTAACATTTCCTATTTTATAATACTTACAGTTAATGTAAATTATAATTATTATATCATTAGGCCAGGTTCCTTACGGATAAGCAGAGAATACAAATATAATAGATTAATATTTAAAACGATAGTTAAAAAAATACTCTTAATATTCGAATAGTGTTCAGTTACGTAAGAACCATGATTTGGGACACCGGCCACGGATCCTCACAGCGTTGGAGCCGGCATTAGATCACCTATGATTACGAGGGCTGCACCCCTATTACATTAACATGCCGAACCCTTTCCCGATTCATTATTGCCGTCTCTACCTATCTCTATCTAGAGTCGCACACGTATGGTCGTACGGAACGTGCTTTAGCATTCTTCGCTTGTTTTTTGTTCCACGCCTATTATTTTATAGTGTGACGTTCTGCTTAGATTTAGAGGAACAAGCGGACTTGATCGTTTGTTAAAATATATGTAGTTATAGAATTTTCGTTTAATATGTTTTATATTTACACTAGTTATTGTCATTTACCAATCAAAGAAGTATACGTTACTAATATTAGATAAAAATACCTGAATATGTATTTATTTTTGTAATCGTGTGTGATATTTTTAATGTAACAAATTGTTACTTTTAAAATAATTTTCATCTTCATAAAATTAGTATGACATATTTTTTGGTCATTATTTTAAATTTACGAATATTTAGTTGAAATTGTCAGAATAAAATGTGATAAAATTCATATTTAATAAATTTAAATTTGCGTTTTAAAGGGTCTCGAAGCAAGAAAATATGATAAGGTTTTATAGATAATTCAAATGATAAGGGGAGTATTACACTCCCCTACCTACCCCTTCGGGGATTACAGGTGTGATGTTGCGTTAGATAGTTCATTTCTAACGGTTAAAATAACTACTAACTTGGATTTTCAATACTATCAAAACTATCCACTCAAATCGAGCACACGACACCCCTTTACTCCAAACGCGATGTTAACATGACGTATCACCTCTGAATATTAACTCGGTATTTAATTTCAATAATAACAATACCAGCCGCAGCCCCGAAGCCTTTGTTTTACCCCCGGCTCCCGTGACGTGGACCTTGTACCGTTCGCGCCGAATAACAATGGGCCGAATTCTTTTGTACGATTTATGGATTTTTTAATTAGAACTATTATTACTAACCCGTGCTGTCGCTGTTCGAGTCCAATACACATTCAGGTACGGGTTTACTGTGTATTCATAAGAATTAACGTAAAATTACCAAATGATTCTTCGTATGCCATTAACGACGAGCATGAGCAGTATGTAACAAATATAATTCAAGCCCCCACGTAAACCATGTTCCCTGAATAGATATTACTGTTATTGTAAAAGTAATGTACTAACTCTTATGTATTGAGAGTCAGTGATGCCGTAGCTAGAAGTTTTCAAAACCGGCGTGTGTATGAAGAGAGCGATGGAAATGGAATAAGCATGGCAGGTCTGTAAGGAGATATTTGGCACTCCGCGCTCTCTGTCTATTCCGTAAGGGACCTGGCGTGATGATATGATAATAATTGAGACCAATAGTACCTTAAATAATGAGTACGATTAAGTGATAGACTAGTCACCCGAATTAGATTAAGTCCGATAAAAATTACATTATGTTTAAAATTGGAACCCAATGGTTCGTTTTTAACCGTTGTAAGGCCAAGATGACCAGAAGTGAATAGGATGAACAATAAATTACTCGCCTTAACTGAGTCGCTTAACTCTTTTGTTACTGTGAATATGCCTTTACTGAAGTTTTTGTAACATTTCCATAGCGTGTCCTTAATGTATTTACTTAAGCACAAAAATGTATACTCCACATTCTTACGCGATTAATGTGTTGATATTAGAAAAGAAATAAGACCTCAAGGGAAAAATATAGATTGTTTAACATTCGTTCGTGACATATGTTTAACAGCAGCTGCCTATGTTCCTGTAGGTTTTAAGGAATTTTTAATAGAATGACTTATGGTAATGTGGTAATTAATTATTTTTATTGCCTCTAATATTATTGTATCTAACTGATGTTATCTGAACTTATTTTAAAAGTAAGTATTCAAAAACACTGTTATAAATGTACATTGCAAAAATGAGAATGATATTTAACATAACATATTAAAAAATTATAAATAGTTAACGAAGAACATATCAAATCAATCGAAGAAGAAAAATACGCGGCTGTCATAATTCAATGTTACAAATGTCAAGAAAATTTTAAACAATAAAATTAACATAAAAATTGAAAAATGTGAATTAATAAACGAATTCAGGTAAAGCCATGATATTGAAAGAGCTAACATGCCAATTAAATAGTTATATGTACATAATTATGTAGTATCCCTAAACAATGGATAAATGTATCGACAAATTTCTAGTAAATTACAATCAGAGCAGCGTTGAAAGACACTCTGACAGCTCCGATTTTGATGACACCCAAACAATTCCATTTATATCACCAAAGGACGGTAAGCATAGCCATTTTCATAAGAAACTTTTAAAACATTCCAAGGCTAAGGAGAAGTATAGTTTACTATCGAATCCAACGAATAATAAAGATACAATACAATCCCATGTAACGATGTCAGACGACAACATGATCCCTGTTCGTGACGATGCAAGTAATAAAAAAAATCGTAAACAGGAAGTCAAAACTAATGACTTAAATAGCAGAGGAGACGAAGTGGAAAATAATAAGCAATTAACAAATCATGACGAAGTACGAGAAAAGCCGACGCCATGTTATTCACACATTTTTAGACGTCCCAATAACAATGCAAAACAAATTTCGGGTACCAAGGAAATTCCAGAGGGCCATTTGTATAGCGGTAAAGTATTTTGTGCGGATTGCGAGCGTAGACGAATAAAAAAGCTCAATAGACGCCGACAGAGCTATGTAGTGCAACCAGTTTTAGCTGTTGACAACATGCAAGGGGGACCAGTTTCGTTTGGACATGCAAACGATCTCACACCGTTATCCCAACATGACCATAAGGTTATGAAGAAACAGGACTCCAACACGAGTTATAAACTGACTTCGTCCGAATCTGAGATTGAAAAGAAAGATCAACGGAGGCGACCCAGTCACCGACGCAATTTTGTAGACAGATTTCAAAAGGAGATGAGAAAAGAATATTTAAAGTATGAAAAAGAAATACTAAGAAATCGGATCCAACAGTATCCTTCGAAACGGGATTATCATTATCCTTGTCAGGTCTTTTCCACACCGTATTGTCAGGCACATAATAATGTTAATATTCGAGATGCTAACCCAAGTAATATACCATCTACTTCTTCGGGCTTTTGGGAATACCTCTTTGAGAAAATACGTGGGAAGCATATGGAGAAATGTGATGCATCCAAGCCATGCTATTGCCTTCCTCAATCTGTACCTCTGCCACAACAACAGCAGCAGCAGCAGCAGCAAAAACAACAAAATGTCCCTTGCTCCCCCGAAGACTGTATTCACTTTGATGCAAAATCCGAAGAAATTCATGTAAAACCGAAAGACTTGATTCCAGAGTGTAAAAGCTGTATGCAACAAACAGAAGAGGGGACCGAAAGTTTTTATAAAATGCAACAGAATGCAAAGAAAACTGGTCCACAAAACGTAAAATGCAAATGCTATTCTAATAAGAAACGTAAACAAGCGACAGATTCCTCAAAGTATCCACAAATGTCAATGACACCAGCCGATGACGTGAACAGGCCCTGCCAGGAACCGCACGATGATATCGCCAGGGCTATAGAAGAGAAATACAATGGAGAAATATTATGTATTCACAATCCGCCTTGCATATTAATTAACGGGTGTCTTAATTTGCCCGCCGCAACAGAAAATGCTCCCACACAAGGCAACTTCTGGCCAGTAACGCAGGACAAGAAATCCAGCTTTTACCACATATGTCGAAAAATAAAACGGCCGAAGAGTGGCCGGATCGAGCAAGCGATCCAGTACCACCCGCCGAGTATCGAAGTACAGCAAGCTCTGCAGATCAAAACAGAGAAAATAGTGCAAAGCATATGTAACCACAGCCCGCCCTGCGAAGTCGTGTACGGATGTTATAAGCCCAAGCATGACCCGACATTGGATAATTCGTGCGTGCACGTACCTATGTGTCAAAGGCTGCCAGAATGTTTGATGGAGGACAAGCGAGAGAGACCGAGTACTAAACTATGTGAGCACAAGCCCAAGTGTAAAGAGAGACCGTTATGTTCGAGAAAGTTCGTGGTTCTAACTGCGAAAGGGACCGTGGGTACGCAAGTGCGGCCGAAGACGAAGCTGGTGTGTCGCCACGAGCCACCGTGTCTTATGATACCAAAGTGCCTCGCTCGGATCCTTTCGGATTGTTATATACCTTACGAAGCGATACCCGACTGCGTGCACCAGCCTTGCTGCGACATGATACCAGCGTGCTGCAGGAAAGCCGCCAAGGAAATGGTCTCTGTTTCCTCACAATACCCTAATGCCTCGTGTCGAATAGTCTAGAAACGTGACCTTTTAGTTTTTGTGCACACATTACAATGTACCGCAATTACAATGTAACGTCAGCAAAAAGTCGTAGTGGTTGCTTAAGGCTTTGTTCTAACAGTCAATAAAATAGTATGATGAATTATGTGAAAATTATATTTGATGGTACGGCCGCGTTGCGTGTTCACCGTTCTAATGAGTGCTGAAATGCGAATATGAATAATTTTCTACTCCACTTCCTTACCCCATTACGCATTCCTAAGACGGAAACACACGTATATTTCACTCATCAATACATTTAGGTTACCGGTATTCGTTATTACACTGAAAGATACCTCAATAATTTTCATTTCGACAGTGTGATATTGGCTTTATGTAAAGGTTCATAATAGGTTTAAGTACTTCAAGTGAGATATACATTTTTTTGAAATTATATTTTTAAATAATCTACATGTCAATGTTTGATACTCTAACTAGCTGATGTCCTGTAACGATCAAATCCAAAGAGCTGAAAAGCAGAACTCAAACAATTAAAAAATAATTGAAAACACTATGTGGGGGGGCTTTTTAATTGGTGATAATAAGTGGCAAAAAGTTATATTTATGTCTAGGATGTTAAGTGAAATAGCTTTTCCTGTTAGATAAGTGTTATCTTGTCGAAGGCCTCTAGGGCAGTTTAACTTGTAACAGACCGTCACACAAACTTGGTGAAATAAGCACGAGGCCTCTTCCAGTTTTATATAAACACCTGGGAGCAAAGTTGTAACGCTAAAGGGTTACAGCTGAACCAAGCGCATAGGTTACTAGCCATCCATGCCAATGGGTTACAAATCAGACAAACCAATAATATTTTTACAACCAAGTATATTTTTGGTATTACTAAACATTTATTTATATATTAACAATGTAACTATTCTGATAGTCAGTATAACCATTTTAACGATCCCTTTTAACCTAAATTTTCAACAGCTTTTATTCCGAAAGTACTTACAAGTTGGTAAAACTTAAAAAAAAATTATTATTATTTACTCCCTACTGGCCACTAGTTCACATACGCTTTTCAAGGGCAAATTAAAATACGTCGCGAACCCTCCCTGTGCGCGTCAAATATTTAACGAAGGCAATTAATCTATTCATGATAATATAGTTTAATGTACCTATTAAATAAACCATTAAATAATATATAATGAGAATATCTATTTTATGTAATTAACATTTCACGTAATTATTATTGCAGGTTAAAAAATAACAACTATTAGAACAGATCTTTGTATGTGTGAATTTAATGTTTAAAAGGTTCAAAATTTACTAACATTATTCCTGTTATTATTTCCCGATGACATCTATTAATGCCTTGTGCCTGTCTACCTACCACACTGAAAATTGCATGGCATTAACACAAATATCCATCGACACGCAGAAATAGATGCAGTTGTAGAATTGAAATAACAACAAAGCATTAAAAATGACTAGGATTGTTATTTTCGACACACAATTTGCAAAAAAGTAGCAATAATTGTGTTATGTTAGCAAGGCGGCTAGTAAACTGCATATATACATACATACACATATATATAGGTATATGTATATACACTGCTATAGATATTTTTTACATTCAGACAGAAGAAGTACCTTACGTATCACATAAATATTTACTGTGCCACGGGCCACTGAGACACATACAATGAGATACAAGTATAATAATTTCTTTAGATAAGGAAGTTTAAATATAATGAGAGAAACCAGCATTTTAACACAATTTTACAATTCAAAAGTTGTACATAGATTATACGACCACTTTTCTTACAACTTTGGATAATAACTTTCATCGTTTAAATCACATTAAAATTCGGTTTTAAATGCTCGCAAAAATGTGTAAATGCATGATATTTGTTACAATTTTAACATTTAATATTAATTTGTGTAATTATGTTAAAAATAATAACAATAATAATCGACCCGTTAACGTTCCACTGTTGGAATATGGTTCTCCTTTCATATTGAGAGGGTTAAGGCCGTAGTCCGCCATGCTGGCCAAGTGCGGGTTGGGGACTTCACACACCTTAAAATTAATATTTTTTTTTATAAATTCTAAAGTGTACAGGTTTCCTTACGGTGTTTTCCTTCTTCTTTACCGTTAGCAAGTGATATTTAAATTTAAAACGCACTTTTGTAAAGAGGGGCACGCCATGAATTTGAACCCAGCACACCCGGAGTGAGACGCTGAATTCTTAACCACTAGGCTATC
>DWJK01002804.1:0-14032 GCA_018248815.1 Croniades pieria auraria
TATGTTATTCTGTAGTTTTAAAACTGTACTGACTATTGGATTTTTCTCATTTAAAATTTCTAGTAGTGACCCGGAGTCTGAATGTGTGCCCGGTGTATGGCAATAGGCTCACCACCTATTCCAGGTATGCAAGGATAGGATATTTGGCACTCTGTGCTCTCTGCCTACCCCGTAAGGGACTTGACGTGAAGATATTTATGTATGTATGTATGTACCTATTCTATTGTGGGACTTACAAGTAACTGGTGAAACGTGGGGGTGTACTACACTCCTCTGCCTACCCCTTCGGGGATTACAGGCGTGATTTAACTTTTTTTAAACTATACTGAAATGTATGTATAACGAAGAACAATCATGACATATGTGACAAATGCTATATGATATTTGTGTATATATACATGTACTTTGGCATAGTGCTCTTGGCTATGTGGCCATTGTTGTTATTATTACTCATTTATATATTACATTAATAAGTGAAGAGAATTCTTGGTACACCTGGTTACAAAGTTGGCATACTTTAACTTTATACATCTACATAGGTAGTGCACAAAGATAAAACTTCAAATAATATATGTTATACATACAATACATTAAATTTAAAAATAAAATGTATCGACTTGTATTACTCTATGGTCAAACTGTAGTACAGAGTAGAGAATTATAGAAGGCATCTGTACCTCAATTAATCATCTAACATTAACGTAAGTAAAATAATTAATTTTGATTCTAATTTCGAGTACTGCTCAATCACTGGAATAAAATATTAAGATTCATGACTAATCATATTCTTATATCTCTTTTAGATCAGATGTTTTGGGCCATATTTTCCCACTGGTCGGCAAGGACTGGGCTCAGTCAGGTGTGGCGCAGCTGTTTACCAAGATCAAGAACAATGGATACCAGTTGCTGTACCTGTCTGCTCGCGCTATCGGCCAGGCCCGAGTGAGTAAAACTGTAATATATTATGATATAACATTATTATTGTCACTCCAGTTCCCTGTCGTGTAGGCAGAGAGCGCTGAGTGCTAAATATCTCTCCGTAGCGACTTGATATGCTTCTATATTGTTCACTCTCTTGCTACACACACGTGAGTTACAGAGGATCTTGACTCCCCCATCAGCCAGTATCTAACCTATTTTACCCAGATAGATGAGTCTTGGTCTCCCTCGACGCGGCCATCTATTTATAATAATATTATAATATGTATGGTATGTAACTAATATATTACCACTGCTTCACTGATAAATAAAGTACGACATACACGTTATCTCGTACGGAAGTTACAGTTTGACTTCTGCCCTCATCGCCTCATCATAAGACCACCATTTTAACGAGCGATATACGAACGTATGTTGGCTGATATAAATATAATTACATTCAATATTTTATATACATCACTCATAATTAATGATACCAACCGTGCTTTATCGAAGTTCGCGCGCTAATCTCTTTTACATTTAATCTGTTTTTAAAACTATTGACCGAATTACGTCACTCGATCAATGTCAAAAATTGAATTGAGATTAAGATAGATGTTTAATTTTTTTATATTTATTTTAATTTTTTGCGAGGATACAGATATTTGGTAATCCGTACTCTCTGCCTATCCCGTAAGGGACCTGACCTGAAGATATGTATGTATGTGTGTACGTAAATAATATCTGTGTTTAGTTACAATAACAATGTTCATGGATAGATACGTAACGATGGATGTTAGTTACTGTTATGTATGCTTCACGAATCAAAGAGTGATGAAAGAGAGTAATAGAAATAGAGGTCGCTACTCTTACTCTAGTGAGAGGAAGTTCATTGACGACAATTCTATCGAAAGATCGTAATATAATCGATACCTTACTCGAGCGAGAGGGGTTCAATGCTAATACTAACAGTGAGGCATGTATTGACCTTGGAGTGGTCCGGTCCGCAGGTGACTCGCGAGTACCTGCGCTCGATCCGGCAGGGCGAGGTGTGCCTGCCGGACGGGCCGCTGTTGCTCAACCCCACGTCGCTGCTGCGCGCCTTCCACCGCGAGGTCATCGAGAAAAAGCCTGAGGATTTCAAGATCCAGTGTCTCGCCGACATTAAGGCACTGTTCCCGCAAGGCTCCAACCCCTTCTACGCGGGCTACGGCAACAGGGTCAATGTGAGCCGCCCTTATAACATTTATTTTATTTAATGTACTTAGATGAATTACATTAATAGTAACAGCATTAATTTATAATAATTAAATTAATTCCTTTGTTTATACAGAATGTTATTAAATTATGTTTTATATGAGTTCGTTAGTATACATAATACATATATAAATTTATCGATTGTGCAGGACGTGTGTGCGTACCAGGCCGTCGGCATTCCCATCGTGAGAATATTCACCATCAACTACAAGGGCGAACTGAAGCATGAACTGACGCAGACATTCCAATCGACGTAAGTGTACACATTGAATCGTCATCATGAGACCATACATCGCATTTCATATATTATTTCTATACGTCATACTTGTGGTGCCTCACCACGTCCCATACCCGCTGAAAGAAAAAACTAATGCCACGTCACATTGAGTATTATAGAGTATATATTATTATATTTTTATTTCAGTTACCACGTGCAAAGTGACATGGTCGATGATTTGTTCCCGCCACTGAATAGTGATGATGACGTTTTTAATAGTTAACGCGAAATATAGATGTTTTAGGGTGTTAATATCGATATATTAGATGGGAGTAAGCGAGCACTCGACGTCTATGGTAAGCCGTATGGCATGAATTTCAGGGCTTGTTACGTATCAGAGCGCGTCCTTTTCAGCCATTTGCAAAATACATAAAATACATACCGCTATTTGATAACTCGTCACACATCTGGATTGTTATTATTATTACTATCGGTATTACTGATGAATAACGTTCAGTAATCGTCGACTTGTCATCTGTCTCGTTTCTGTTTTTTAATTACACTTTTTCTGTTCACTTTTAAGACCAAGTTTTTCTTGACCTTTGTTTGGTTTATTGTCACTGTCATTTTGATTGTTCTGTCTTATAATTATATTCCTTTTTTTTTAAATCATGTTCACAATTATATTGGTGCACAGTATTTTTATATTTTTTTTGTGTACAAGAAACAACTTGGTCTAAAATGTATAATGATAATATATGTATAGTATGATTATTCTGTGTTTACGTCTTGTCCCAAGCAATTACCAACGCAGCGCATACAATTTTCATAATTATAACATTGGTGTCGGTATCATATTTAATATATACATACATATTTAATATACATACATATGTGTTGGATTGGGCTAAATTAAAATTCTTGTGTTTTCTGCTCTGGCCAAAAACTGCATTTACATCATCAATTGTATGTTTCATCTGTTTCCTCTTTATTTAAGTATTTTTTCTTTTTATTAATATAACAAAATACGAATGTAAGAGTGTAAAAGTATCATATAATAATTATATTAGAAATTAATTGACGTAAAATATACTTAAGGCTCGCATTTTCAATAGAACTTTAATAACATTTCAAGGTGCCTATGTTTTATCTAAATCTCTTAATGCATCATCTGTGCTTACGAGATGGCTTAAAGTTTGCGATTAATCGAAATGTTTGTATTAAAATTCATACAGAACCGTTTGTTCTAAAATATGCTTTGGCCCTTTTATACAATAATAACTGAATTAGATGTTATTAAACAAAAACATATTAAACATGTTTTCAATATAGAGATAGGGAAACTTATTTTTTCCATCTTCATCTACCATCGATGTATCGATTCGGTAAGACAAAAAATATAGCCATATGGATTATTGTGTGGCTATTTTTAGTCCCAAACATTACCTCGTCCAAATTGAATACCGATGAATAGATTCGTTTTACATATAAACAATACAATAAATATATTTAATTATAAACTGTCCTCGTTGTCGGCCGTAGTTGTTAGGCCGGTAGCTGGTCATGGACAATTGCGGAGCGATCATTGTGAGGTATTGTGCCGCAGGTACTCGCACATGTCGGTGCTGGTGGACCAAGTGTTCCCGCCGGCGCAATGCGAGCCCAGCGACGAGTTCTCGCAGAGTGTGTACTGGCGCGAGCCACTGCCGCCGCTCAGCCTGCCGCCCGCCGCGCTCGCTTCGCCGCACTAGCCGCGCCACATCAGCCGCGACTCACGAGTGAACTTCAAGAACCAACATCGTTCGGTCCACGTCAGTGAGAGAACGACTTGTAGTATGATGTCACGTCAGTTAACAATAAACAAATAGTTCCGGAGTAGCTTAGTTTTGCGATATAGCTCTGTTTTTTTGGGTCTCGCTCCGTCATACAACTACTTAGGTTCGGGCACGTGCTTGTATATGCCTGGAGAGTCCATAAATTCCATGTGTCGAAAAATGTCTTTTCCTCCTCCGTTGCGCATATTGCACCTGTATTTCAATGAACAATTGATTCAGTTCGAGCTGTACAACTGTGTACACTTTCCGTATCTATGAGCCGCTCGCACATGTCTTGATCATTGTGCTGTAAACGACTGAAACACTGTATATGTAGATATGAGCTGGAACTGAGTTGGTTTTGCATTAAAAAGCGTTATGCAGTGACATTAATGTTAATTTCTTTCTTGTAACTACATTTTCGTAATTATGTATTTGCAACGGTCTTAGAATTGCTGCAGTGATTTGAGGTTATAGTATTTTTGTCTGTTAGTTTGTATAGGTACATAACTTTACTAAGCGCCACAGGCCGTGGTCTTTTAACAAATTTTCAAAATTCTCATCTATCAAATTTACCTAATACAATTTTAAAACAGGCGGTTATTCAGTGTTTTTAATTACATATCTGTTAGTTTTTGAAAATAATCTCACATTTCCTTTTCCTCTTAAACTAAATTACTTAACACTTTATTTATTGTAATACTTGCGGCTGAAGCCACTATTTTGTAAACCTGTCAAACTAACATGTCATTTGGACGTACAAAGAGACCTTGTTTAAAATGTTTAGGTGCTAAGCCATTAGGTTACGCAGTGTAGTGTTAATGTAGTCATTTAGTTTACCTTATATTTGTTATTACCCGATAGTGTTACCCGTGTAATGTATTTAATATGACGATAGAATCTTGGAAATTTATGATTGTATTGTACTTCCTTTAATTTGTATAAGTAATAAATTTTCTTAGCTACGTAAAATTTGTAACCGAAGTTTTCGATCCATACATTTCTATTGATCATTTGATTATGTGTAAATTTGCAGTTTTAACGACAATTTAAAAAAAGTCAAAAGTTTATCATTAACGCTGTCACTATGACAACTGACCAATGATGTTTGTACCAGTGACAAATGACATGTCATTAATATGATATATACTGTGATATAACAGTGATCTCATGTTCACCTCTATATCGCACAGGTACATGTGTTGCTTAAGAATAAGTTAACTTTACTTGAAATAATCATTCGTTACAGTTACTTTAGACTACAACAATATTGACGGCGTATAGCGCAGTGAATTATATTGATCCTTGTACAAATGTTTTGTTAAAGTTAATAATTAAATTAATGTTAATTGTCCCTTCATTAATTATGAATTTATCATGTCCTCCGAAGACTATTCCATAGTTGCAATAATGTAAACGTTAAGGGTATAATATGTTGATTGTGTGAACTGTGATGTCGTCTGATGATGAAGCAATGCTTTACGTTTATACTGTGATTACTTACTTGTATGTACATTTAAGTTC
The DNA here is from genome assembly GCA_018248815.1 of Croniades pieria auraria. Classification (NCBI taxonomy): domain Eukaryota; kingdom Metazoa; phylum Arthropoda; class Insecta; order Lepidoptera; family Hesperiidae; genus Croniades; species Croniades pieria. Next base: position 5,731 of record DWJK01002804.1, read on the forward strand.
AAATTTCATCACTGAAGTTCTAACAGTGCGTAAATAAAAAAACTTTACAGACGAGCAAAATTACTGTTACTTTTACTTATACGCGGTGTCGGTTTTAACGGAAAATATGGTGCCATTCGTTCGCTACCTGATCTACGATTGGTCGAAAGGATGTGTGATCGTTTAAACTGCTCAAAAACACTTATGCTCTGTTAGAACTTGACTGATGACTTGTGTTAGAACACATTATCGTGGATGTATGCGCTGACTATGCATGCACGTGATTTTGCATTTGATTTTAGTTAACTAACACGTAAGATGTTTAGCTCCCTTTAATCAAGTTTGATTATTATCGTGAACATAAAAACAATGTACATGACGAAAATGTAAACATGCTTGGGTGCGCCGGGAAGAACCAATGTATTATCACCTGTTTGCAATAGGTAGTTTAATTTTATAATGTTTTAATACATTTTTCGGTAGATGTTCGTCGATTATTAGTATTTATTTATTGTGTACCAATTTGATTGTCATTACTGTGTATGATTTGTAGATATATATTTTTGTATATTTTATTAAAAAGAAATTGGTCCTGTTTAATTTTAAAATATGTCATTTCCCATATCATCTTTGAGCTACAGGTAGGCTTTTTAATTTAAATATATTTTTGTTGAAATTGCAAGTGTTGTTTTTTTATTTTAATGTCATTACCAGAATAATAAAGATTATATTTTTGTCAACAAACTATATTATATTGGCTCAATATTTGGTGTAGAACTGAATAGCTATGAGCTATAATTTAACTAGCCATATTCTTAAAAGCTGTAGTTTTGATTATTGGAGATTTTAAACCTTTATACATAAATAATATTGTACATCGTACATTGTACAAGAAGAAGATTGTACATCAAGAAGTTCTGCCTTTGCTGATTAGATTAGACAAACTGAGGGTTATTATATTTTTACATTTGAGATTTTATATAAAGAATATGAAATAAAATTACAGCAGAAATGTACAAGTGTTTATTAAAATTATTTTATATAAAAACATTACTTTAAGAAGTAAAAGTAAAACTTTTAAGTCTCATCATCTTCAGCCATTGCTCCACTATCTTCCATTGCTTCATTGTCAGTGTTATCTTCCTCTTCCTCATCACTTAGCAAGTCAATGTCTTTGTGAAATCCTTTACCTTTTGTCCAGTGGCATTTTATTACAACTTTGAATTCAGCTAACTGTATACCCAACAGTTTTAATATACTCGCTTGTTCTGGTGTTAAAGTGGCGCCTTTCTTGCAGACCTACAAAATTGTACACGTTAATTATTAAAATTATATACTCATCACTGAGCTGAGGTTTATCACCTTAGCAAGATGATAAAACAAACTTACACTTGCCAAGGATTAGTTTGGTAAGCTTCTAATCTGGCAATGGTTGGCAAAATTTTTGTTTATGGCTATCGTTACATGTAATATAATAGAAAAGCTTACAATTATATCAAATTGGTAATTTAATATTAAATATCATTTAATAAATAGTCAAAAGAAACATTCAATGGAAGACTAAAATATATGAAATTTACACATTCATAAAAATGTTGCCTAAGGATGTGTAAAGTGTGCTAACATTCCTTTGGCAATGTAATAGACACTAGAAAATTTCTCATTTTGAGAGACCACTTATGCCTGACGTAGGAGAATCAAAAATGTTGATTAAATATGAAGAAATAAGTTATTAATGAAGATTATTACCTGATATTCTTTTATTAAATTTATAACACCTCTTTCAAGAGAAGTGGGCAGGCCAAGCCGCCTCAAATGTGGTTCTATTGTATGCGAGAAGTCTTTGAGTGGACCTTGAGGTAATACAACATCTTTTGTAGCTACAAATCCTCCTCTAGCATATTCTGGTTCCTGGAACTCCTTGAACCATTTCAATACATCAATCACATCCCTGTTTGTCATTAATAGACCACATTGCCCTTTAAGTCTTTTCGAAATCTGGAAATCAACAGAATAAACATGTGCTTTAAATTTTAGTTTTATAATACAATACCTGTATAGGAAAGGAATTTGAGGTTACTTATGTTATATCATTAAAATTATTGATAACAACATGTTACATTATGTGAATTATATTAACAATGTTGATGGAAATCCACTACACAAGGGTTCAATAAATTTATGTTTTACGAATAAAGAGTAAGTGTCAATGGGCTCGGCATATCTGCTGAAGAACTGACAACCGGTGGAATAGGAGTGTTCTGGAGTGGAGACTGTGGCTTGGTAAACATAGTGTAGGACGCCCTCCGGCCCAGTGGGATGAAGATCTGGGAAAGGTTGCATGCAAATGCTGGATGTGACAAGACGAGGACAGGGCGCGATGGCGCTCATTGGGGAAGGGCTATGTCCAGCAGTAGACTGAGATAGGATGATAGCTAGTAAATAATGCAATAAGCCAGTACATCATGAATACTAGATGCTTTTATATACAGACAATCTTGAAACTTAATACTAAAGAGTTTTGATGGTTTCATGAAAATCATCTCCATATTTAAGTAGTATTAATTCAAAAGTTTTACACAAAAGTTTTCTGCATAAAAAAAAATATCAGTAATCAACAGATTTGTTACTCCACTTTTGGAATATGGGTCTCCTTTCATCTTGAGAAGGTTAAGGCCATAGTCTGAAACACTGGCCAAGTGCGGGTTGGCAGACTTCACATACCTTAGATTTTTTGTTAATATAAATTCTAAGGTGTGCAGGTTTCCTCATGATGATTTCTCTCACTGTTAGCAAGTGATATTTAAACTTCAAACACACTTTTGTAAAGAGGTGCGCACCATGGGTTTGTAGTTTGAACCCAGCACCCCCGGAGTGAGAGGCTGAATTCTTAACCACTAGGCTATCACTGCTAGGCTTTCTGCATGGCATATTAGGAAATGGTACCCTTAAACTGAGGAAGAATATTTCTATAATAGAATGAATTATATGGTGTGGGATTTTTTTTTAGGAATTGTAGATATCTCAGCAATGCTAATGTTGACATTATCTTAAAATATTTTACTCCTTGACACAGTTCCCTAAGGTACACTGTTACATCCAGTCTAATCCATCTAATCCATTTAGTAATTACTTAATTATGAAAGTACATTGCACATCTATTTTCTTGCAGACAATAGTTTTCTATTGGTTTGGATATTGATTAAATCATCAACACATTTACTTTAATTAATATTGTTCTGAATAGGAGCCCTATCTTTAAATAAATTAATGAGAAGATATTTATAATACAAAAATATAATGTTATGTAACTAATGAAATGTGGGAGTATACTACACTCCTCTGTCTACCCCTTAGGGGATTACAGGTATAGTTACCTTATGTTTTAACCTTGAAAATTCACACATTATTAAATAAATATATGTCTATGACCAACTGCTTAACAAACTCTCCAAAATATGGTAACACTTATGGAAATATGGCACTAGCTGTCTCCAAACTGGTTCTAACAATACTTTGTTTTACTCAACAACAGAGGTCGTGTAATGCAAAATTGCGTTATTAAACTCTACAGATTGTTAGCACACTGAAGTAAGAAATGGAAATTATTGGCCTATGAGCAACTGCGTAGTTTTGTTTTACTGGTATTTGCTGCTGCAGAACTCTGCTACAAATTAATATCTTGCATACTTTGGTATGGAACACATGTAAATTTGATACTGTCATATATGCAGTAATCGTAATCTTCAATGAGAGAGAGATATGGAAATAAACATCTCACCATGTTCAACTGGTCTTCCACTTCGTCACTCTTACTCCTGCCCAACGCGATTGCCATAACTTTGTTCTTTCCAAAGAAAAACCGTGAATCTTTCCATTCATGGCGAAGGTCCTTCAATTTAACATTTCGCATGTTGTCAACAGTAAAAAGAAATAAGTGTTCATACTTAGTTAAAGAATTTCTAATTTCTTCAATTGTTTTCTGCTTTAAGAGAAGGCCCTTTTTATTTGTTTTTGTTAACGAAACTGCAAAAATATAAAATATATTTAAAAACAGTTGATAATGTTAACGAGGTTATGTTATAAATTTCACGTACCTTTTTTATCCCTCTTAGACTTAGGCATTTTTAGTTATTCTATTTTTTATATAATCATACATAAAATTTTATGATATTAAAGAATTATTTGCTTAAGTAGATAAAAAATAATAATTCTTGAATTCACGTGTTTAATTTTCACACGCTACTTTCATTTCTATTGAAGTTTTGTTTTAAATATTGTCATTAATATGACACATAAGATGTCATTATTTCTACTTTTCTTGCAATACAAGTTAAGATTCTTGTGACAGACAGCCGCAAATGTATTTAATGCATAGAATGTAGGATTGCTATAATTAATAATATTATTGTCTAAATTTATATCTAGTCGTCTTCATTAATTATTTCGAGAGATACGTATTTATTTTAAAATTAACTAATTCGACAAATATTATTGCAACGCTTAATTAATCGTTAAAAATTTTGTTATAAATAAAACGGTATCATTTAGATGACGTTATATAACGTTAGTAAATTTTTATTTCAGTTCTTGTAACATTTAAGATGCACCTATCAGAAAAATAAAACAAGCGATAAATGCTGTACTTAACTTAATACTCATCTTTATAACAATATTACACTACATCCATACTTAATGTGAATCCAATAAGGTTATTAAAATATTTTGTTTCGATCTCAAAAGTGTGAATGACAATTGTGCAAATATGTATATTAAAAGTGAGCACCTTCCTGAAGTGCAGCAACAGATTCGTGTCGAAATTCGCATTCGACGAATAGTAATTGTTGTAACGAAACTAATTTTTAATTAATTATAATTAACATTTATTTATAATTAACAAGGATAACATTTATAATAAATAATACTTAATATACTTATTATTCACTGATACTAGCTGGACAAATGACGGTAATAATTTGTTTTGATCACACAGTGCTGTTTGAAGCTGATTGCAGATAACTATCTGAGACTGCTGTCTGTTGGTTCCATTATTCTTAATAAATTATTGGTATTGCATTTTCATACTTTGTATATTTAGTGTATGCTTATAACTATGTTATGTAGTCCTATTCTTTTGATATTTAATTTTGATCGAAATAGTCAAAAAACGAAAAATAAAACTGGCGAGAACTACCTGTAAACACTTTTACTGTCACGTATAATTTAATTATTCATTAAATAACATTATAGTATACAACGGCATCTTATGATTTACCGTAAAGTCAAGGAAATCTCTGTTTGCAATAAATGTTTAAAAGAGCCCGCGTTAGGTGTCATCTTCCGGTGACATTTGAATATATTGGAAGTGAACTGGTAGTTCATTTGCTGTCCTTATTAAAGTATATACGTTAGAAAAGGCACGAGATAGATATTAATAGACGAACACATTGCAACACTAAAATTCCATACTTCCTCTGCAAGCATTTCAAGATGGTGGACATATTGTGAGAACCCTGTTCCGTTTTTTGTTTCCCCTCTGGCCCCGCAGCCGTCAGTGTAGTGTATCGTTCATCGCAAGAGAAAAATTGATATTGTGTTGCAATTCGCTGGCTAAATTACTATATTACCCTTCTAACAAGTAAGTGCATTAAATTAATCGAGTGGAATACCTTTTGTGATTTTATGAGTGCCAATATTTGAAAATTGTACCAACATACAATTGTGACTGTGACGCATATAAGGAGTGTCCCTTGCAGCAGCCATTTTGACCGAGCCGGCGACACGATCTTGCAGTGCGCGGTTAGCAATCATTCTAATATTTTTTATAATCAGAGCATAGTGATTTTAGGTGATTGTATTAGTTGAAAAACGATTTATTTAGTGAGAATTTCATATATTAAGTTAAACATTGTAGATCGTTGAAATTGTTTTTTTTAGCACATTTCCCTCTTGGATAATTAGGTAGGTGCCTATAATTCTGATAATAAGGTTTTTTGTTCGATTAACATTTTATCGATCGTCCCAATATACTAGTTCTACCCGCAAAGCCTGCTAAGTGGTGATATCTGGCTGGTGTAGGTTGAATTAGGAGAGTAATGAAAGAACACGTTAGTGCGTCGTAATTTTACCGTGCGTTTTCAGTCATGCCGTTATCTTGGTCGATAACGAATTATGCTCTAAAACCGCTACGGACCCGTGCAGGTCGTTATGCGACCGTTTATGTTCGAGCATTTATAAATTAACATTACGACACAATTCGTAAAGTACCTTAATAGGTTTCACCGCTTATTGCTTGAGTCACGTCCAGCACGGCGCCCCCGCGGACAGGCACGAGTGTAAGGTGCATAAGGTTAGGTCAGGCACTTAACGGCTTTCACGCTCCGGACACATGTCGATCGATGGCTTCGAAATGTATGAATATTTAGTCGAAAAAGTTATTTCACTTTTACCATACTTAATTACATCATGTGTCAGATATTGACTTCTTTGTCTGGATTTGTCTTATGTTGTAAGATTATCTATACAATAGTTGCTATTGTGAGTGGTGTGTGTTACTACCATTGTCTAAAACGTTTTAGTGGCAAACATTGTTCCTTATCTGAGTATAGTTTAACTCCATTGTATGTTCTAACACATTGTCAATGTTTAAAAAATGTTTGTTAATAATGAATTAATTCAATTATACAGTTATACAATAGAGTTATACATATTGTTCTATATATAAGTAACTTTTGTATAACTATAACTGTCTCAGTCTATTAAATGTCTTATGCTAGCTACTTGGTTGTAAGGGGCTCCTGCAGATTTTTTTTTGTATTCTAACCATATTATCACACTGGGTCCTTTGTTGGTCATATAGAGAGAATCTACAGCCAAATATCTGTATCCTTCTACAGAATAAATGAAGAGAACGATAAATGTAAAAGAACTGTATCAGGTCTGTGTCCTTTTTCTTGTAACCCATTCGAAGAACAGGACTATTTGAAGTTGGTGATACATCCAAACTTGTGAACTAAATAAAAATCAGTTCTCTGCCTACCACACCTTATGAAAGATTCATAATATGCTATATGATAGTCATAGGTTATCTGTTAGATATTGGAATGATATTTCTTTTATCTAGCCCTCAATAAAGTTTCATATATTACAGGGAAATTAAAAGTTGTAACATATTAGTCTTAAACATTTTGGTTCAACAAGTTTTTAATTTCTTTTTATTTCACAAATATCTCACTGGTAGTTGTTTTATATACAATTATTAGTTTCACCCACACTCTTTATTATATTATTGTGTGTATATTTAATATGAAAATAATTGTAATTACCTACAGAGAAAATTAATGAACTGTGGAAATTACTCAATATAATATTATGAGGGTTTAATTTTTGTGCAGTACCCATTTGTTGTTCATAATGAAAGTGAGTCAGTAACTGGAAAAAAACATGGATTCTGTTAAATGTTCACTTAAAAATTCACGTGTTATTTCTATTAATGTGTATTTGTGTTATTACATAATTTTATTTTACATTTCTTGTCGTATAATCCAAATATTATAGATATTTATGTTAAATAAGGGCAACACTTTTTGTAATCAGTTTAAATGTTATATAATAGACACATTATTAAAATATTACTATGCTAGGGGTTCCTTATGGTATTGGCAGCAATCACCAAGTGCCAGATATCTATCCTTACACACTTCTTCTGCATCCATTCTTCGCTGTGTATAGTTTTTGATATAAATATGAATAAAATAATTGAGGACCGGGAGAAGGATTAACTGAGCTTCAAACTTCAAAAAGGTGCTACAGGATTGATGTTTGTATAATTTGATGTATATGTACTTTATACAATCATGTGGTGTATATATAATAATATATATAATTACTTATTATTATTTTGAAGTAATACATACTCCCTCAATATATAAAGTATTGCTTCAGTGGTTTTTATGGATCTTGCTGCAGATGTAGTTAATCACAGTGGTGGAAAATATTATGAACACAAATTGTGTTCTTAATGTACAGAGTAGAAAATCAGGGTTATGGCATAAAACTAAGTACTAAATGCTGTTTATGAAATTCCATGGTCAATATTAGACATAAAGTCAGTGATATGGTTGTTCATATGTATGGAGAAGGGTATGGATGAAGTTGAGTTATTATACAGTTGTTGACATGTGTGGGTTATATTGTATGTCTTTAATTAGTGTACAACATAAAAAGGGTTTTAATAATCTGTTGGTTCTGTGTAGTTGATAAAATTATAAAATATGTCTGTAATGGATATAATTACGTATGTACCTGTGAATATAGCCACTAA
>DWJK01002805.1:0-14030 GCA_018248815.1 Croniades pieria auraria
ATATCCAGATCTGCCATGGACAAGATGAGGAAGATATGGAAAAGCCGCCACATCACCAAAGCCACTAAAACCCGGCTTGCGCGAACACCAGTATTCACAATTTTCCTGTACGCCGCGGAGACGTGGACCCTACAAGAAACCGAGAAGAAGATAGATGCCCTGGAGATGTAGTGCTGGAGGAGAATGCTTGGAGTATCGTGGACAGAGTTCCGTCGCAACAGATTCTCCAAGAACACGGCATCAACCAACTTCTTTGTTCTATTGTGCAATCTCTCGCATTCTCACCTTCTTTGGGCACGTATCGCGGCGAAAATATATGTCGATTGAATGCCTGGTGGTGCAGGGCCGCGTCGAGGATACGTGTGGCAGAGGCAGGGCGCCCATGAGGTGGACGGATCAGATAAAATCAGCTTTGGGGGGACCTCTCCACGATTGCTCAAGAAAGACAAATAACACGTGACGAATGGCGGAGACTTGTAAAGTGAGCCACTGATCCTGAAAATACGACCACGACCACTCTACCAAAAGTCTAACGCACGAGAAGACTGAAATAAAAGCAACTTCATTGCTAAAATCTCTCAACTGGTCTGAATAAACACGTTGCATTCTATGTACCCGGAATGTCTGTCTTATAAATATTGTTTTGTCGAGTACATCACATAATATGCGAAATGAAGAAACGTCGCAAATTCTCATAGTGAAAAAAAAGTAGGGAAAGAACACCAGATACATTAAATACACATTAAATGATACTTTCGCAATATTGGCAGCAGTTACTACATATTTTAAAGCACTTACAGTTTTTCGCTAGCTATTTCTTTCAGCCCACATGTTATTTCTATAAAACCAGATGTAACATGTTAGAGAGCAGAGGTTGACGATTCAATTCCCCATGGCCGTACTGTTAACACAGGTTTTACACGTCCAGCATGAAGACACAGAATCTTAAATATTGGTATATATATGTGCATATAGAAATGTTATTGTCGCATGTGAACCGAGCCTTATGCTTGCACTCAGTGTGTAAATGCCATGTTATTTATAGAATGTTGATAAGGAGTTGTTTTTAGAGGTTCGTTTGTAGACTACGGGGCCGCTGTCGCTCCCACTATCGTGTTATCTCTCAATTTATTAACCTCAAATTATGTGAAGCGATAGTGCAAGGATAGATCCGGTGTCATTTTTTGATTTGTCACACCTACTAAAAATACTTGATTCGCGGTAATGATAAATATAAAGAAGAACGAGGTAGAGAGAAGCGCATCAGGTCTGTAAGAGATGTATTTGATATTGGATTCTGTTAATTTACCCCGTAAGGGCCACTATGTGTTCACATAAAAATACATACATATCGTCTTACCCCTTACAGAACAGGCAGAGAACATGAAGTGGCAAATACCCCTATTCTTACAGACCCGCTGTTCTTCTTGCACGTTCTTTACTCTCTTCATACTTGCATACCGGTTTTGAAAACTACTAACTCCCACATAAGTCAGAACTTAACCTACTTAGTCAAGATAGATGAGCCTTGGTCTCCCTCGGCACTTGCGTCTATCAATGTTAAAATAATGATACGAAAATACTGAATGATGCATGTGCAAGAAGTGCGTTACATCTGTAAACATGGAGTTATTTGGCACTCAGTGCTCTCTCTTTGTCTGTTCCGTAAATTCCGCGACGCGCCGATACAATAATAATGGTAAAACATACTTATAAATGTGCTATAATTTCACACATATTATTAATGACCTTTTGTAAAGGTGAAACCATTAATTTAAGTGGATGATAGCAAACCCCGCTAAGTGTGATATGTTTTCCCCCGAAGCATAACACATTTTCCACAACAACAATGACGCTCGAAGTTTCGCCACGTACGAGCGTATGACACGGCACAAATATACTTAATCTCTTCAACTTAATGACCCTACCTTGGCTTTTATTTACACCTTTGTATTGTTCATTTATGTTTACAGACGAACTTTCGCCAAGCCTCTGTACAGTCCCCATTGAATGTATTGACTGCATCTTTGATTTTTAAACAAGTAAAATAAAGACATCGGTGTGTGGATAGTACTATGCTAAAGACACATATAAACGGCCAAAATAGAGTTTTAATGAAGAGGAACTATCTCACTTTCTATTTTGTTTCAAGTTTACTGCGACAATTTGAGCCCACTAACAGTCTGTCAGTAATATAAAGGTGATGAGAAGAATGTGTACATGCCTATTATTATTATATCATCACGCCAGGTCACTCACAGGGCAGGCAGAGATTACTGAGAGCTATATATCTCTGTCCTTACAGAACTGACGCTCTTCTTGTTCATTCATTATTCTCAATGTTCTTTTATCCATCGTATGCATATGTATGTGTGAATAAACTACAGCCAGATAGTATGTATATATATATATAACATATAAACTTACAAATAAGTTAAGTCCGTATGTAATGCCAAAAGGAAGAATCGTTAATAGTGATCAATCAAGAACATTTCGCTATCCTGAAGACTATGTTAGAGCGCTTGGAGTTTTTATATTCTCTACATCAATAATATAAAAATATATAAAACTAGCGGCCCGGTACGTGCTTCGCTACGTATAAAAGTGAAAATAAAATTTGCTTTAATCGAAACACATTCAAAATGAAATGACCGCATGAATGACATAACAACAAGCTTTTACTGTCAACATTGAAAAATGTTTAAATTTGACAGCACAATCTCCATCTGAAAAAGGTTCAATTTGACAGTAAAATCCCCGTTTACAAATACAAAAAACGTGATAAATGAAGAACCGCTCTACCGATTTTGTGCAAACTTCACATAAACCATCTACTAAATAGTCCGAACAAAGCCTAAACATTTGGTTTGGATAAGTGAGCCTGTTCTTGATTTGTAAGATTACAACGAAAAGTGGCATTGATTTTTTTATATATAGATTTTCGTTCACGTGTACGGCGTGCACAGTATGTTTTTGTGGACTGACGCTAAATGTGCTGTTTTCAAAATATGAACGTGATGTACTGAATCTATTATCTTCGTTTCATATTTCTTTCTTTTCTTTACGTTTGAGATGACAGATGTGCGGTGAATAATCATTAAACATGATATGAGTGTAATAATTGAATATGCAGGCATAAAACCGCGTCGAGAGATTGATGCAATGAATGGACGTTGTTGCAAATTGTAAGGTGCGTAAATTATGTATTTAGACAGTGATTGCTTGTTTAGGATATGGCGTTATATCGAGGCGACGGTAAACGCAAATGAAGGTAAACGGGTTAGGAAATAGCTAGATTGGACTGGAGGCAAGGTTATTAAACTCTTGTTTCCTGTCGCTGGCCTGTCCTGGCCCCTGGTGTTCTGTGATGGACTGACTAGTACATGTAATCCTTTCAGGGGGAATAGATCATGTTCCTAGAAAATATGAAACTCCTCATTGAAACTGTTGTTAAACTATTATTTAGAATACGCGTACGTTCGATCAAATTGTGTAAATAAAATAATATGAATAATAAGTTATAGTTATTCTGTTTGTTCTGTTTGTCACCTTTTCAGACACATAATGTGTTCACGGTGTTCCGAATGCGAGCTAATCGCACTCTAGCGTCGCATTCCTTATAGGGCTCCTGAAGCTAACGCAATTTCTGTCTATTTTCAAGATGTATTCAAGACTTTGATAAAGTCCATTTTCCAGTTCGTTCGAATTCGCCACAAACAGTACTAAGTACGTATTCGTTGAGACCGTCCTAATAAGCTCAAACTCGGTGCCTTTGCTGTAGGTTGGAGCTGACTATATAAGAAAAAATTATGTCTATATTCCGTTGTAATTTAGAAACTGTTCTTAAAAAAGGTTTAAAAAAATTTCAAACAACAGCCAACACACAGTTACATATCTTGATTTAAGAAGGCAATGAAATATTACATAATCGCAATTTAAAAACTTTGCAATTTATATTGGTTCACACTGTTGTCTATGAAACGTACACCCAGCGAGTCGAGCGTTTCATTGAACGCCGATGTTTAAGTAATGGTTGTATTGTGCGATGTTGCTGTTTACACTTAACGTCGACTTCTGGTACAATTAACTTCGATTCAGTCCGTGTTATATCTTCCAACTCACATGCTATCCAGTCTAATTAGTGGTTACACGTTAACGGACGGACACAAGAAGTTCAATATATCGCGAGTTCTCGAGACTCGTGTGAATAAGCGTGCACTTTGAATTATGCCTATTTACCTAATAAATTCACTAGATTTCTTTCCTACTTCCGTTGTCCACGTTTGTTTGACGGCGGCAGTTCATACGTAAGAGATGAACTTGAGTTTCAGAATGCATGCTTTTAATTTTTCTGTACATTTCATCAAAAATGATATATGTCTTTAAATAATAATTTTAAATAAGAACAAGGTACTTTAAACGCATTAAATTTACCACGTAATTTCATAAGTTTTGCAATGAGAACGGTTACAATTTGATCAGACTTGAAATTGAACGGATATTTCTTCCATATTTTTCCGCGATCAGTCAGCAATACGGTACGTCTCAAAGTAATCAGCGACGTAAAAAGAAATATTATCTTCGAATATGAAATATTCTTAAAGTAACCACAACTTACGACATTCGTATAGTATAGACAGCGTGGTCGGCCCAATCGAACGGTTAGTTGTTTGTAAGCGGTTTGATAAACTACATATATTTGCATACGTCTCGGCCGCATCCGCTCGTGATTATCGCCCGGCATCAATTGGATAATCGGGCCGGTAAAATTTTCTTAATAACGTACGAAAAATATGCGTCCTCACGGCGAGCCGGGAGAGCTTTCAATATGTACTTGAAAATCAATTTACCAGATAAAGCATGATGTTGAATGTCACTTGTAAGTCTTTGTGCCATTTTTATACGTAATATGTAACAGCTCTACGGTTTACGACTTGTTCATTGGTTATAATCACTATTAGACATCGATGAATCAACACTGCGACTGTAACATTGATTCAAATTTCAATGGCGGTAATATACGAGCAATAGAACCGTGCCATTTATACGATTCGTTTTAACTGCACAGATTGTGAAATCAAAGAGCGCATTCGCACGGAGCATCGAATCTCGTCGCACAGTGAAAGTGCGTCAAATGCATGTGTCGAGTATCGTTACATATTCCACAAAACTGCATAATTTACATACGCGACGAAAGTAATGAGGCGTGAAGTTCTTATGACTTCGCCGCGTTCGGTACGCTTTTGTACTGTTGTCGCAATACGATATGTTTGCGACGAGCACCTTTTTATTAATCACATTTAATTATACACAGTATAAACCTGAATAATATTATGTTAATGTAACAAAACACCCGTATTGGCCCGAAGAGTTAGGCAGATAAGTGTTGGTTTACTGCCACAATTCATCAGATTTTTTTTTTATACTAACAAACATATTTATTTCTCGTCGAATTGAGTAATGTAACTTTACGTAAACAATATCGTTAGCCATAACGTCTTATTATGGTTTGAGATATTTTTAGATGAATCCTACTTCCCTACGTGCGTCTTTCCATGATTATTTTATGGCTTATTTGGGTAGCAACAGAGCTGTGTTATTTATACTTAGCGAACGCTGTACCCATGCTCAACTTCCCGACAACCCCTTGCCGGCCCGACCACCCACTGTCTCCCATGGGGTTGGGGTGTTTTAATATAAAATCATTATAAGCGCGATATCCTTTGTTTGCATGAAGCACCGATTGACCCCGCGGAAGTTATTGAATGTCGATTATTGATTTGATAATGTGGATCTGACTTCCGCTTGATCTTATCACGTACTCTAATATAATTATTTGGTTTAATGGACAATTGTATGACTAGGGAGTGATCGCTGAAGTTTATAGGCGCCCAAAAATAGAAGATGGAATAGATGCTGGTGAATAAATGAAACGCGTCAAATGCTACATACCGGGTGGGTCTCTGGTAATTAGGTGTAGGCGCTAGACGCGGGGGTCGGCAACCGTGGGTGCTTCGACCTGCGCACTGCGCATGCGCGACCCCTCGCCCGGCCATCGACCAACGCCACCCGCTCGGGGTGTGCCCGGGATGCCGCTTCAACATAATCATGTCTGGAAATTTCATATCTATCTATCTATCTACCAGCCGGCAATACGCAGACGGCTTAGCAACAGCTCTTGTACTAATCAGCGCTTTTGAGGAATATTCTGCTCATTTCTAGTTGTTTCCCTCTATGTAATACGTTTTAAATAATGCCCATATCCCAACGTGCTCTCCATTTTACTGTTCAAATTAAAGAAAACGTTTTAGTATTTCGCTTACTGTTTAGATGTATATTGATCATTTTATACTGATTATCGAATATTTTAAAAACAAATAACCAGCATTATAACTTTAGTTAACTTTGATGACTTATCTTCAGCAGTATAAAGGACAAAGAGTCGCCCATTTAATTATAAAGTATCATTCTGCGAAACTTAAAAAGCGAACGCAGCCATTTCCCGATTAAGAATATCATTCAATCTCATTTAATATTTTAAAACGGAATGTACAGCACTTTAAAATTCAGCATTCAAACAAAGCAGTAACTGGATTATTTCTCCTATGAATCATACTTTTCTGTGGGTATTCCGAATTGAGTTTAATGAGATGAATTAGTCCCTTAAATTGCTATGAGTTTTGCTTGAGTTCCCTCGTCGCAGGCT
This sequence comes from Croniades pieria auraria, assembly GCA_018248815.1. Taxonomy (NCBI): domain Eukaryota; kingdom Metazoa; phylum Arthropoda; class Insecta; order Lepidoptera; family Hesperiidae; genus Croniades; species Croniades pieria. Next base: position 6,707 of record DWJK01002805.1, read on the forward strand.
TGAATAGCGTTAATTGGGGCATTGTGTTTACTTTTGAGAGTTTGCACTTATGACGTGTGAGGCTTTCTTCAACTGCACTCGAATAATCAATCTCACAGAACATAATATCTAAAGAACTTCTTGATTTTCTTTGCGAGAAAAAAATATTTTTTATTGTTTTACAACCCCAGAGCAGTAACCTTTGTTTTTTTTTTTCACTTTTCCCCTTGTAATTATTGTAATTCATTTATTTTTGCGCTTGAGTAGCCGGCTGCTAGTAATAACGACTCCCACAGAATTGAACCCGGAGGATGCTCTACTTAACTTGAAAGAAGTGCAGCAATTTATTCAAATTGCAGTTCAGTCCGAGTATTGTAGCGACACTCTGTTCCACAGGAAGCTTTAATAAGGTAATCACTTTCGAGAACGCCTAGGAGCTTGAATTAGTAATAAATCCTATGAATCATCCGGTATTTCGAAGAAAGAACGTTATAATTGCGACATATTGTTAATTGTATATTATTGTATCGATTTCGTTCCATTAACCGCAATTGTAAGACCTTAATAATGTATCAATGGATAGTCCCTCGCCGTGGCCAGGCGACGGCTTCCCAGCTGCTCGAAGTAGATTTTTCACACGATATAATAGCTCACTTCTTTAAAGCTCTACTTTAGTTGCACTTCATGGACTTCCTTCGATCTAGAACAAAGGAAAATTGCGTTGAAAGAATCCGCCTGTAAATTAGCTGTTTCTATAATTTAATACAAACGAACAATATTTTCATTGTAGTAATTTTAGGTATACATATATGTTATTTGCCGTGGGACTGCGCGCCCACCTTATATCAAACGGTATCTTTAAAATGATTCATCAAACACTAATGTATAGATAGACTTGTGATAAAAAACAGTATGGTAATAGCAAAAACTGTAACAATGGGCGAATTGTTCCCAGGAGCGATAAAAAACAAAGTATAGCGTCCGTTTGTGCTGAGCAAAGATTAGTTCCCAATAATGGCCAAACAGCCGACACGCCTACGTACACACATATAAGTTGTTTGTCCGAAGCTCGCAACGCCGCACCCTTCGATTTATTGCCTAGTAGATTCTTTCCGAACCCCTAATACTTACCTACTCGATGCCCCTGTTGCTAACCAACATTGATGAGTCTCTTTTCATTCTCTAATCACTTAAAATGTCAATAATGCAATGTTGTAGTACATCGGCGTTGCCAATATAAATAATAATAGTGAACGTGAATAATTCACAGCAGAGAAACGTCAAAAGAAATTATTTTAATTTGTCTTATTGTTAGTCGTATCCTGAACTGCAATAATTCGGTTTTTTTCAGTAGTGAGGGGTTAAATACGACTCCATCATGGCACAAACATCGAATGCACACACGATCTATGTGGGACGGGAAGTTTCTGCGCTCTCTGTATGGGACAGAGATAAAAAATTTAAGAATATAGTAATTTTCAGCCACAGATGTCGAAAGCAGTAAATGGCTTCCGAGGAGAAGGGTTAATACACGGCTTGATTTATGACAGTAATTCTATGATCGATGTAAACGATTCCAAATAATAGATATATATTGGGACATTTTAATTATCTTCTATATTTAAACTATTTAATACATTAAGAAATTAAATATCATTCCATGAAGGATTAATTTAATTAAAAAGAAGATAATTTCACTCCATATTCAATGACGCGAACTAAATGCGCTTAAATGATAACATTAGAATATCTCATTAAAAAAACTAATAGCGATCGTAACAATGGAAATGTCGCGTATTTCCTTAATTTAATGCAATTACCGCGAACACCGACACACCGCGGCGGCACATGAAATTTCTTAATTACAACCGATCTGCCTACCGTTTCGTCCGGTTTTAATTTTTTTTCTCATTCACCTTGCGAAAAAGCAACCGGTTTTATTGAAATAAAGACTTACTTGACCCGATAATGCAGCAAAGAGTTACAACGGGAGGAGGCGCGCGAAATCAGGCCACCGGCTTCTCGAATTACAGGCGAGCTGAACGCTCGACGGATATGCGTTTCGCAATCATCGTATATGGAACATCTTGATTGACCCATTGGCGAAGTTTAAAGCGTTCCCTGTTCATAAATTCGTGGAACCGCAAAAGAGTTAATTAATTATCGTGACCCACTTGTAGATTTAAACCACTCCACGCATCCCCATTACAATTACGATTACCATTGAAAGGTCAAAAGAAAAGCATGAATAAATAAATGAATTTAAAAATGTTTTGTTAAGGTGTTTACGTCGTTACGAACAACTTACAGTAGCGACGTTCCGTGATCGAGTATACCAAAATAGGATAAAGTAACGATATAGAGTTCTTCCCTTCTTTGTGCGAGTATCATTACTAATGGACATTTACCAAATTAAAAATCGGCTACATTATATAATAATGGTTTATATTGGATTATGTTCGACACTGTTTGTACTGTTACTTTGGATTTTCACTATTTTGAATTTAAAAATGTATATGGCTGATGATGTATTACATTTAGAGTGAATTGGAGCGCGTATATACGAGAAATGACTGGATTGATATAGCTGCAAACGAAGTCTTAATGACTAATGACTTTGACATTGTGTTAGAAAATATTTTTTCCGTAAACGATATACCAAATTATTCATCGATACCAATGTGACATGAATTTCAATACAAATATGAGATAATTATTGACGTAAAGGGATATTCGTTTATTTAAAACGACAATTTTATGGTAACGCACGATAACCCGTGTTCCGTTTTGAAACTTCTAACTGTAGTACGTAGTGAGATAAGGGCCTTAAAGAAATTATTACGCTCGAGCGCGAAAACCGGTACCCGACTGAGGTCGGCGGGAATGTGGGCGCGCATAATATATATTATCAGCGACTGATGACACTGAAGCTAATGTGCGAGTTTTTGGATGAGAGTCCTTTAGTACAAAGATTATATTTTGTAGTGTATTATTTTATTATAAAGCAACGTTTGTTTATTTTTTAATATTAATATTTTCTTCACCGATATTATATGTAACTATGTTCGTTGTAACAGATTGTAAACTATTTTATATAAATATAATTGGTTTAAGTTTTACAACTGATTTTTACATTAACTTTCAATTTATAAATAGGGGATCGTATAGTACCGGATACGAAAGGTGTTGCCAAATGTGTCGAACCCGTACCCTAAATTAATATATACGATGGGAGATAGATCCATGTGCTGGATGGATGCCTTTACATTTGTAGTTTGACGGGAATTGGGTTTTTATTTTCTGTTCGTAATGTCGATATCTCTTTGTAGTATTGTTAATTAAAAAGTTATTGGTAACTCTAAAATTATTCTCACATTATGCTTTATGAAGTCAATACATTACAATTACTGAGAAAATATTCACTGCGAAATATTTAGGTTATGAATGTTTTTTATAAAGCGTAGCTCTGCGATTCCATGTCAACATTGCCGAGACCCTTTCATGCAACGAATATATCATCAATTTGTAATGGTTAAGAGTTCGTAAAGTGCTTAAGAGTCATTCATATTTTATCATGCCTATATTGACAGTGAGACAAGTCCACATCGTCATGTGAGTAATCAATTTTATCCCTTTGCAAAGATGCCAGCTTTCTTTGTCTGCCTTTGGTGATAACAAAGTTTTATCACTTCCTAATAGGAATGGTAACGGCGATAAGAGATGAATTTTGTGGACATTAGCTCAGTGATGCTGGGTGGTCGCGACACAGCAACATGTGTAGTTCAGCTGACTTAGCTTAAATTCCTTAACATATTTAACAAGAATTAGGATTTGTTCGGGTGCTTTCGCAATGTATTATTTTTATTGAATATCACTTATACAGCGTCGATAGATGATACTTCATTAGTACCTACGCGGGTATTTTTATGGGTAACTCGAGCGATGTGTCCTGTCGTGAGAAATTGCAAATAGTGTTTGTTTTTATTTTAAATTATCACTATTCCTGGACATATAACATTGAAATGCATAATTCTTGGTAACATTTTCAATACCCTTCTGCACAATATCGGAAACATTTTCGGGCAGAGTTCGCGAAGCGTAAATTAAATTACATTCGTCGCTTTCAGCGTAACCATTTCACATATAATACGTGTCTACATTGTGTTCAGTTTCATAAAGCTCGGACTTTCAGTATTGAATTTTGTTATTTTTACAACATTTTTGTATTGTTGCGGATTTCAATGCGTTTCATGCTGCACTGCGAAAACAATGAAAACGAATACCGGCCTCGACAACAAAAGGTCTACATTCCGCGAGAGGACTCGATAGGTAGAAACATTTTATTTGTCCCAGATACTTGTTACAAACGCGATACTCGAATTTGTTTCTCGTCTACGAAATATTGGACTCCCTTGTTTTTTTGTGTCAGTAGGGGAATAATACGGTTCATTGTCTTTTATGGCTATCCTTGTATCCGATGTAGGAAAGATATAATATCACAATCACCCTAACTTTTAAGCCCAGCTCGTCCCCAATATGAGATTCTAACTAAGGAGCTTTAAGTGTTTTAATTCATCCGTCTTTATATAATGTTATATAAAATGTGATTCAATAAGGAGGATATAGTTACATTAAAAATTACAAAAAATGTAAAAAAATCTGATAAAACAATTTTTTAGATCATAGGATAAAGACAAAGCCACGTCTTTGTGCTTCTATATTATAATCCATATGCCTGCGTCGTATTATCCGAAATTCACATATCGTGTTCTGATTCTATTTGTGTACGTGTATGCATTTTGTTGATAGCTGCATTCGTGTAGAGCTAGGATGCGAGCGAGATAGCGGGGGGTGGGGGAGGAGGCGCGGGGTGCCCGGCCGGTGAACCTTGCTGGAAATCAATACAGCTGCTCGGCTCCCTGTCTGCGGCCCGTTGCCATGGTTACGCCCAGATAAACCACCCCGCGCCCGCTTGTTACGTTCTCCATCATCTCTTGATGAACTGTGCGGCTGTAGCACAATAATTTTGTCAGGCTTTTCTTCACACATGTGTTGTGATACATATTTTCCAGTTACCGCAATATCATTAATATCGAACGTCGGAGCAGATTTCTTTAACAGTAATTTCAATATATTAGTAATGTAAATATATATCATTGCGCTTCTTTTATTATAATGTTTCAAATTAAACATAAATTTATTAATAATTAATCTCAAAATATTTATTTACACAATCTACTGACAATTAATTATATTAAATTAAATTAACCTTCGACCATTTATAGGTAAATATAATATATCTTTCTCAGTTTTTTAAATACCCTCATACCCTATTAAATTTTAAATGCGAGGGAACCGTTCATACATATCAATGCTGCGGAACAACTTAAAAACACTCGTAAAAATTACGCCGCTGTGTTTAGCACTAGATGATTTATTTATATGTAAAATATTTTTATCACATCCGTCTAGCGCCGAAATTTAGTACCGCTTTTTGAACTTTGAACGGTGTCGTGGTGATAATAGCAAGTTTATGTTTATTAGAAACTGGTTTGTGTTGCATGGACGACGCTGCTCCCAATTAATGGACTAGTCTAGGAATCGGTGTGAACGTCCCCTAAGCAAAATCCACATTGGCCCCGAATCTCGTTTCGAGTTCACATAAAAAATATTGCATGTAATATATGCGCGAAACGAGAAATGCGTCTCTTTTATATTATTCTAAGATTGTGAACTAGTCGATGTCGCCACGCAATTTAGTTCGCGCGGAACCCTCGAGTAATTTCATCCCTTATACATTAAATATTTAATAGATTTATTTTACAAAGCTTATATTAGTTAATCCGTCACATTTTTCAGAATTCAAATAGTAAATAATAATAATATTATTATTTATATTATGTCTTAATATCGCTTCTCGGCCTTTTGGCTAAGATCAAAATGTAATTTAAACAATGTTCATACCAAATGTTGGCTAAGTCGTCCAGCGATTTTAAATAAAAATGTTGACAGGCAGATTACTTTTACATGTATAATGTGAAAAAGGAGGCTCGAATAAAAATGACTGACGTTTTATATAACCGCTTTAGTGATGAAGTGGATGTGCCCTTCCTTTTTTTTCGAGTGTTTTTTGTGTAACTATGTGACCATTTTAAGATTACAAGGATAAGAAAAATATATATCTGACTATCTTTTACGGATCCTCTCGGCCACGAGGCGTAACAACAGCCGGCACACCCCAATCTGCATATAAGACGCATGTGGCGAGATGCACATAAATTTCGTTCCGACCATATATGGCAATGTGGTTGTTGCGTTGGGACGACGCCGTGGCTGGACGCCACGCGCCCCGCGCCGCGCAGAACACCCCTCCCCCGTACTTGCACCCTGCGCCCCGCCAACCCCCCGCCCGGGTCTCTAAGCCCTGTCGCTACCCGCTCATTCTCCGTGCCTGTTTCCTAAAGTTCGATCAGGACAACCTGTTGTTGCCACGTGGCTCCTATAACTGCATCGTAACGAGATGTGATAAAGTTCGGTTTTAACTACCGCAACGATACATTCACTGTAACCCCTCACTTATAGTATAGCTTTTGTATTTTCTCATTTACCACCGAGCTGATTGTAAAGCTATCTCTAAGCAGTTAAAACAAATTGCAATGAAAACTTTCCATCGGGACAAATTATTAACTTTATTTCTTTTTTTAAATTAAATCCATGATACGGTCCCGCTATGCTTGTAATTGTTACGTTAAACGCATGTCTCAAAATATACACGGTTCGGTCGCTTCTGTGTTGCACAGGCTCCGTGTACTTCATCAGTTCTTAGTTACGTTGTGTTTCTTTTGAAAAGCTCTAACCGGCTCGGAAAGTTCTTGATTACGTTGTCGGTGAATCAAAAACTGATAACGGCACGGATAACATTCGCCTCGGAATTGAACGGTAGAATATATGTTTGATTGGTTCACAGATGTTGATATGATTATAAGTTGCGCTCATCATCAATCAGTCAACCTTGTTATATATAAACTTTTTTTACTCAATCAAATTCAATACATAGGTACGTTAGCATAGAACGAATCTAATCAAAACGCGTGAATATCACATAGAATATCCATAGCAAAATAAAATATATTATTTAAATAAATCACATTATATTCATTAAACTTGAAGCAGTTGCATTGCAAGTTTGTTTTCATTCGATAACTTCGAACAATTGTGTGTAACTTAATTAAAAAATTATGGCAATAGGCTCACCACCTATTCTATGGGACGAAACGTAACTGGTGAAACGTGGGAGTGTACTACACTCCTCTGCCTACCCCTTCAGGGATTACAGGCGTGATGT
>DWJK01002806.1:0-14028 GCA_018248815.1 Croniades pieria auraria
TAGGTGGTGAGCCTATTGCCATACACCGGGCACTGATCCAGACTCCGAGTCACTACTAGAATTTCTAAATTAGAAAAATCCAATAGTACCCGACCCGGGATTTTAACCCAGAACCTCCCGATAGGCAGTCGTGCTGGCAATCACTCAACCAACCAGGTAGACATTAAGAACGGACTTAGGACTACTATGGACGTAGGACCTGTATTCGTAACAAAAAATCATTTAACGCTCCCTCTTTAAAGTAACCATAAAAACAAGTGTTTGTTCGTAACGCTGTATCCTATACGTATCGAATCGAATTGTCACGGCGCTCTCGATGTCACCGCCGTAATAATGTCACGCAATTAAATATTCAAAATAGGAGGGCCCAGTGTTCTCTTGTACTCGCACAATGTTTACTCAGACCACAATGACTGCCGTGACAAGTCGAATTACGTGACAAGAGAAGGATTACATTTATAGTCCTGCCCTTATTAAGGAATGTAAATATACATTCATGCACTTAGACACATCCTGAAAGACAGAAGGAAATAAATAAAAACACATTCTGTACTGTTCCCACAGTGTTGTTTGCATCAAACTCTGGAAGGTAATAATGTTCATTATGAATCATACAAGATTTTGTTCATGACATAAAAGAATGAGTGTTATAAATAACATAGTACTTTGTCATTCTCATATCTATTAGTCTTATCTAATGATTGTTGAATATTCCGTCTTTTACAACACACAGCTGAACTCGATTTGTTAAGGGTTACGTTGCGTTTAGCATCGCAAGATTATTGATTCCTACTGATGACCTTTTCTATCAATTAACTTTCAGTGATAAAGAGTATGTTCAGTACGTAGAAAGATGAATTATTTATTACGTTCTACTAATCCAAGAACATCATCCATTGTCCCGTTAGGTGTGCTATTGGATACTGTCAGATTATACATACACATGTAGTATTAATTGTAAAAAAATGTTCCAGTAGATCGTAAATTTAATTTGCAATGCGAGAGCTTCGACCGAGTGGCCTAAAGAGATGAATAAACACAAAAATGCAAATTAACTTACGCACTGTACCAGCATCTCTGGGGTATGCTATGGGGCCGCCATGGAGCCCCATCGTTTCGCCATTGTCCTCTAATAGTTCAAAGTACCACCCCTAAATTTTCCCCCACTTATTACGCACCCTCTACGAATTCGCCGTACAGTAAATGCTATAGTTTTTAAAGAATTATGCTGCGCACATATTTACACTATCAATGAAATTATTTTCGAAAATCTTTGATACGAGACAATGAATATAGTATTCGAAATATATACAAATTTGAGTAACAACAGTTAATTATCCCTTATATAAAACATTAACTTTTTTATGAAATGTGATTAAAAAAATGCGTCCTATGGAGTCGAGACGTGGACACTGATGGTGCGACTGGTCCAACAACTTTAGTTCGCTCAGCGGGCTATGGAAATGGCTATGTTCGGCGTGTCTCTGAAGGATTGCATCAGAAATGAGGCGATCCGTCAGAGAACCAAAGTTATCGACATAGCCCAAAGGATTAGCAAGTTGAAGTCACAGTGGGCTGGTCACATCTGTCGCAGAACCGATAGCCGCTGGAGCAGACGTGTTCTTGAGTGGAGACCGCGACTGGGCAAACGTAGCGTGGGACGCCCTCCAGCTAGGTGGAGTGACGATATACACAAAGTGGCTGGCAGTGGTTGGATGCAAAGAGCTAAAGACCGAGCTCAGTGGCGTGCCATTGGAGAGGCCTATGTCCAGCAGTGGACGGGAGTAGGCTGATGATTATGATGATGATGATGATTAAAAAATTCTCCTTGTTAGCAAATTTTATGCAGATTCTTTTTAAAATGTGATTTACAAAATTATATTTATGAAACTGAAACGAAGAGTATGACATGAAACCTACTGTGACAAGTAATTCAAAAAGTATAGATTGGCTGAATGGAATCAGATAAACTAAAAAACGCTTGAATTCAAAATTAGAATGACAAGAAACAATAGATCCGATCGGCCACGGGATGGTCGCTTATTTGCAGTTTTCTTCAAAATTTTAGTTCCAACCAAATTTTTTGTAAAACTGTTTTAATTTATTAATTTTTATATTTATTTTTACGACGTACTCGTCAAAATTATTAGTAACAATATGGTAAGTTTTTATTTTATTTGTTACAATTGTAAGATGTAGAATCTGGATGTAATGTATGTATGTGGTAATTTATGTAGTTTATTGTATTTACATATATACATACATTTACATACATGAACGACATTAGAGAGATAAACTTTCTTAAGGTTTTCACCAAATTATCCGCTAGATTGACATTTCAGTAGAACAGCTGAGGTGTGTTTTGAATTAAAATAGATTTTTCTTAGCTTAATGGTGCTTGATTGTCTGCTCCAAATTTTATACTCTTTTTACCTTTTGTAGATCTGTGAATTAAATTTAATCTTGAGCATTTTTTCAACGTAATTCTAATCTGAGATCAGACATTCGTTTTGTTAGCAGTTTTGTGTGTCGCATTAAAACATACTTTTAATGACGTTGAAATAGAAGCACTAGTGTCAAAAAGGATTATGGTGTAATAATTCCGCTTTTCGTGTCCTGTCTTTTCTCTCCGGCAGAGGGAGTGCATCTCGGTGCACGTAGGGCAGGCTGGCGTACAGATGGGTGTGGCGTGCTGGCAGCTGTATTGCCTGGAGCACGGCATCAGACCAGACGGCACCTTACCGGGATCGGAAGCGGACTTGAGTGCTACGGACTCCTGCTTCAACACTTTTTTCTCTGAGGCCGATCGGGGCAAGATGGTTCCCCGAGTTGTGATGGTCGATTTAGAAGAAACAGTTATAGGTGAGATGTTTTAAAGTCTAGTCAAATTAGCGTTACATTCCGTACAAAACGTATAAGAAAAGTATATAAAATAGAATAATAAAATGACTTAACATATTAAACGTTTCTGCTAACCATAAGTAAACTAGCATTGAATTTGGATGTTTATTCATATAGATGAGGTTCGCTCGGGGGAGTATCGTCAGCTCTACCATCCGGAACAGCTGATAACTGGCAAAGAGGACGCGGCGAACAATTATGCGCGCGGCCATTACTCCACCGGGCGCGAGGTACTCGGCCCCGTCATGGAACGTATTCGAAAACTGGCTGATCAGTGCACGGGACTACAGGTACGTGCTATTTAAATACTAGAAATATAATCTTCATTTATTTAATCAATCAATCAAATAGTATTCATTTCTGAATAACAGTCAAAAAATAATTTAACATTGCTGTGAAGTACGTTAAAATTTTTGTAAGGGTGATGAAATTCTCAAAGTGACACTCACTTTTGTTGTAGATAAATGTACCTATAACGTTTTTAGGGAAAATATTTTTTTAGTATTAAACTAATTCAACAATTTTCAAAAATCGGAGGTGCTTAGCTACCAAATATCAACGTAAACATTATGATAATTGTTTTATTGCTTTTCATCCAGGGCTTCTTTGTATTTCACTCCTTCGGCGGTGGCACTGGATCTGGCTTCACATCGTTGCTAATGGAGAAACTTTCTGATGAATTTGGCAAGAAAAGCAAATTGGAATTTGCCATTTATCCAGCTCCACAGGTTAGGAGTCGTATGCTTCCGATGAATAAACGCAAAATATGGACCCACTATACTGATAACATTAACTTAAAATAAGATCATTCTTAATCCTTTTCTCATTCATCTGGTGCTTGAGGGGTCTCGGATCATAATAATAAAGCTTAAAGCCACAGTATGTCACACTGGCCAAGTATAGGTCATTATTTCACATGTCTTGAGGAATATGACGGAAAACTCTTAAGTTGCACTTTTTCGTGATGTTCTCCTACAGCAAATGGAATTTATCCATTTAAATGCATAAAACTCGGTATAGCCAGAGCTAGTCATCAGGATCGAACCTCTGAATCCTGGGATAGGATCCTAAAATCCAAACTATCACTCAATTTTAAGGGATGGATCCTAGAGTTTGCTTATAACAGTTGTTTGCAATGAGGATATATGTATATGATTCCCAGGTATCAACAGCAGTGGTTGAGCCTTACAACGCTGTGCTGACGACGCACGCCACAATCGGACACTCGGACTGTGCTTTCATGGTGGACAATGAGGCGATCTACGACATCTGCAGGCGGCGGCTTTCTATCGAGCGGCCGTCGTACGCCAATCTCAATAGACTTATTTCGCAGGTGAGAAATTTAAATTCTAACATTATAAAAACACTCCTAAAGTTTCCTCTTATTGCCTTTATGGTTTACCGGATCAAGCGACAGGAACTATTCGCCTTTATAATAATAGTTTATCAGAAACTGTAAATGTTGTTATTATTTTTTATTCTACTATTGATGTCTACCTTTTAAGTATTCGTAGTAGTTTGGTGTTATGCCTTTGAAAATTAAGTTAATAGTTTGACTAGGGCTTAAAACGTCCCACCAAAAAAAGCTAATAATTCAACAGAATAACATCTATGAATGACAGGTGGTGTCCTCAATAACGGCATCTTTGCGTTTCGACGGCGCGCTTAACGTAGACCTCACTGAGTTCCAAACGAACTTGGTGCCCTATCCGCGGATACATTTTCCATTAGCTGCTTATGCTCCAGTTGTTTCTGCCGACAAGGTAAGGTTTATTTTTATGGAGAAAGTCAAGTTTTTCAAATTTATATTTTGAGTTTTTGTTGACGTAATTGTAATTCATACTAGAGGAGAAAATCCTGCTTGATTGTGTGAACATAATAAATATATGCGATCCACTTTATCATCGGTTCCGTGACCAAATTTAGATCAGGCATCGTTATTGTTATTAAAAACTAAGCTTATTGGCATGAATTTTCTTTGTTCCGTTAATTACTTTTAAAATAATGCCTTTTGACTTCGATTTTATTATTTTAGTTACAATAGCATAAAAAGTATATTTCTTTATGGCCTTCCTTTCTCTTTAATTATGTTGTACCACAAAATTATTTACATTTTTAACCATCTGCAGGCGTACCACGAGGGCATGTCAGTATCAGAGATAACGGCAGAGCTCTTTGAGCCACAGAACCAGATGGTAAAATGTGACCCACGCGATGGCAAGTACATGGCTTGCTGCCTGCTGTACCGCGGTGATGTTGTTCCTAAGGACGTCAATGCTGCCATTGCTGCCATGAAGGGCAGAGCGGGCATTCGATTTGTTGACTGGTGTCCTACTGGATTCAAGGTGATTATAAACCATTACACATGAGTATGATTTAGTATCTTCTCTCCCGTTTTAAACAGCTAAGAATATTAACTTCGGATTAATGGAAGGTGATTGGAATATTTAATAATAATAATAAAATATATTTTTGCCACAAAGTAACATAAATTGTAAGCACATGCACACTTAAGCTTGTGTAACATATTTACACAAGCTTAAGTTTTATCTACATGTGAGTTATAAGCTTTAGCTTCCCTGGATCAATCAACAGGTGGGTATCAACTACCAGCCGCCGTCGGTGGTCGCGGGCGGAGACCTTGCGCAGGTGAAGCGCGCGGCGTCAATGCTCAGCAACACCACCGCCATTGCCGAGGCCTGGGGCAAGCTCGACCACAAGTTCGACCTCATGTACTCCAAACGAGCATTCGTGCATTGGTAATTGACGTGTTTTTTTTCTTGTTTTATCAGGACTCAATATTCGTGACCTTCCCTTATAATAGTCATACGGAAAGGTCTGAACTTTCGGCACTATATCCAGTAAGGATTGAAGATAACACAATAGAAACTGTCTTAAGGACTAAGTGTGGAAAGAACCATTGCCACGGTCATCAGAATACTCTTGAAGACTTGACTGATAAAAAATAATTTTGTTGTGTGTGGAACTACTTTCTATGAGTATACGATGTGGGATACTGCCCTAAAGCTATTTTCTTTTATTAATTTGACCATCAAAGATAAATAAATTTTCATGGCTCAATAGGTACGTCGGCGAAGGTATGGAGGAAGGAGAGTTTTCTGAAGCCAGAGAAGACCTAGCTGCCCTCGAAAGGGATTACGACGAGGTGGCAATTGAGACATCGGACATGCAGCCCGGCTGCGACGACGAGCTATGACGCCACTCGTGCAACCTTTGGTGACGTCACACTCCAATATACGCCGCTGTTGTCACTTGCCACCCTTGCCACCCGTTATTTGGACATAGGCCTGTGTTGTCTGTAACAGCATGATATACATATGTCCTATAGGCACACGTCCAATTGCATACGGTATGTTCCGTTTTAGCAGTAAGCATACTACGTGGTGATCATTGGCTGTCGTGTCAACTGAAGCATGTAGTAAGTTGGTACATTTTTGCCCATGTGCCTCCGTGCGCCAGTTGGAGCGCGCGGCACCGAAGCGGACGCAATAAAACCGCGGCCGCATCTTAAATATTAATTATTGCAGACCTGCGAAATTGTCTTAAAGGTTCGAAAATGTCCGCTTCGGAGCGCGGCGCTCACAGCGCCCTAAGAAGTGCAGCAGCAGATGTATCTTCGTGTTTCTCCGTCGAGCAAACTTGCGATTTTTTTTTCCCCGACTCATGCATTTATCAAAATTCTTGTAGCAAATACTGAACGGAGAAGCTACGATTTTTTTTGTCATATTTTTAATTGTTTTCGAATATATCGCCATTGTGTACAGCACGCGGCGTTGTTGTAGTGCTTATTTTAAGTGTATATGTTGTCTGTCGTTCTAAACTACAAAAAGTATACAGTATTGTAATGTTGTTGTTTAATAAACCGTATGATTTCTGTATTCGTTTTATTTTGTAATATAGTAGAAATAATTTTCGTCTAACCTAGTGTTTAGGTTATAAGTAGGTACTTCAGATATTTGTCTATTGGGTGCGACTTGTCGCTAAATTAAATTTCTTTGGTTTTGTGCCTTCTGGGATGTTTCATTTGTTGAAATCCAATTTAAAATGAACAATTAATATCTTTACGTCACTTATGGTAGCTAGGATTATTTGTGGATTTGAATTTTAGTAGCTGACTGCAACCCTTCCCGCTGAAGGGTACACGACTCTTCTGTAACTTCGGCAGGCCAGGAATAGACCACTAAACTGCTTCTGTGAAGACACGTAGTGCAGTTTATTAGCCAACCATTTGTCGGTTTTTTTGTAACGATATTTAAGGCCTCAATCGAGGTGTTACAATTGCTGGGTAACGATAAAAACCGGTACCGACTGCTGAACTGAGAAATGGAAATGTTCATGGAATATGCCACCGATGGTCTCCCATCGAACAGCAAACTGCACCCAGCGTTGACTCATATTACAAATGTATGATCTGCATCCAGATCAGAGCTACATGCTCTTCGTAATATTAATATTGAATGGCATTTGGTGTCGCTTCATATACGTGTAAGTAGGTAGAGGAAAAAAGAGGAGTGTAGAGATAGAAGCGTGTGAGACATTGTTTTAAGTTAAGTGTTAATCGGTCTATTTTGTAATCATCATCATCATTATTATCAGCCTACTCTTGTCCACTGCTGGACATAGGCCTCTCCAAAAGCACGCCACTGAGATCGATCTTCGGCTCGTCACATGCAATTGCTGCCAGGCACTTTGCGTATATCGTCACTCCACCTAGCTGGAGGGAGTCCTACGTTTAGCAAGACGCGGTCTCCACTCCAGCGCACGTTTACTCCAACGGTTTTCGGTTCTGTTATTATTAATAAAGAATTGATAGAATCTTTTAAACCATTGCCAAAATAAAGGACAAGAAAATAACTTATAATGTATTTCCACACAATTCATACATATTATAAAATCTTCATTGAGTAAAAGACATAGTACTCATTTATTCTTATATGAATAAACAAAAAATATAATCGTTCGGGCAACACCAACATTTTGTAAACAATATTTTTTCCCCATATATCTTTGGAATTAAATTTTAAACAATAATTTATTAAACTTTGCCTATTTTTTAAACTAATATAAAATATAACAGTACTTTCATGTCTATATATGAACGCGTTTTAAAGTGACCTATCTAAATCATTTTGTTAATTGTTGTAAATATTTTTAAAAATATAGATTTTAATAACGTTGGTCCTTTGACTGCCTCGTTAGTCGAGTGATTGCGACTGCCGAACGGGAGGTTCTGGGTTCGAATCCTGGGTCGGGTACTATGAGAATTTTCTAATTTAGAATTTCTAAGAGTCACTACTCGGAGTCTGGATCAGTGCCCGGTTTATGGCAATAGGCTCACCACCTATTCCATGGGACAAACGTAACTAGCGAAACGTGGAAGTGCACTAGAATTCTCTGCATAACCCTTCGGGGATGACAGGCGTGATGTTACGTTTTTGGTCCTTTGATATTTTTAAAATGAGCATGAAGGTTTTAAATATGCAATTTCTTTCATTTTTTATATAAAAATGAATTCTAATTGTTATATAACTCTACATTCTGATAATTAGATTCCACGTACATATAATTATAACATAATAATTTAACCACAAATAATTAATGTTACTTAAAAATATGATTAATATTTAATTATTTACGTCATGATTAATCCATAATTTTATCATCTTTAAAATTACAAGCTAACAAACTACAGGTCAAGGGCAAGCTACTTTTTTGGAGTTTAGATCTAAATTTTGACTAATATCAATCGAGAATAAATTTGTAGCGAAAAAAACAGAATATTGGACTATCTTGTTTAAGCTTTAAAAGTAGTCGAAACACTTTGTTTAAAGTCTCTGTATCAACATTCCAATGTTTTTACACATAATTTTCTAATTAATGATTATTTCACGATAAAAATGAACATTTAGTTCTAGAGCATAATACACCTATATATCTTTCTACGCTCTTCACTACTCGCCTATAATATAATGCCTGTGATATATAAGATATACGTTTGTAGGTGTTCCGGCTACGCTAGCGTGTACCACGATTGGAAACCTCGGTTATTTAAACCGTATTTGAGCTACGTTCTACTAGATTGCGTATTCGCTGGATTTGCTAATACTCCACTAACTACAGCGCTGAGAAATTTAAACGAGACAGGATATTACCGATAACGTTAGCTACATACATATCTAATGTTTTCCATTTAATAGTACTTCGAGCCACTGTTCTATTAGAAGAATCCATGAATAAAACCGATTTTATCAAGAACTATTAAACTGGTTAAGTATAAAGATTTTCTCTATTTGGAAATATCCTATCTGTTTAAATCTGCTTCAAATAGTAATTTAACATCTGCCGTTACTTATAATCAGGCAGCCTAAACGGGTGACAATGTGACCGATTCTCGGGGAAGCGAGATGCAATTTGTCAGCCTTAGACCGATTCCTCTTGCGTGGAGCAACCGGTCAGGGTGATGGCCTAGAGCCTCCTTGGCGGCGGCGACTCGGACACGCTGGGGGTGAGTGAGAGGCGGCGGATGTTGGGCTTGTCGTACTCCTCCATGGACATAGCGCGCGACATGCGCCGCTCCACGCCCGGCGGCGGCAGCGACGTCAGCTGGCCCTGGCCCTGGCAGAACAGCAGCAGCGACTGCGCCACCTTCGACGGCTGCAACAAATACTCACTAAAGTCAAATACAAAATATTAGTTAAAGATAGTAGTATAGATAATGAATTCCATCGATGTATGTTTTTGAATTGAAAATTACAATGGATTTTTGTAAGAACAGAAACCAATACAACGAGAGTTCTGGAATATTGTATTATTCCAATGATTATTGCATAAAATTATTAACAGAAATATAATCAATATAGAAAGTGGTTCTGATTATCTATCTACAGTTCTTTATTAAATTTTTTATGAGAAATATTTTGCCTATACTTAGTGTACCATATTTAATAAATATTTACTAAACACAGTAAATAACGCTATATAAGTGTGCCTTCAGAGTTGTTACGAATAAATTAATTTCGAAAGCCCTACCAATGCACGTGCGCGGAGCCACAGCTGAAGGATAGTGATAAGTAAAACTGACTACGAATACACAGACGATTCGGTTTTATTTCTCTGGCGTTCAATAAAAACATGGTTACAAAGAAAATCATGTCGAATTCAAATGTTACATTTTGTTTTTAAAAAATGTACAATAATTTCGATAGGCGAGTAAATTGGGGAACAACTTTTTTAAATGTCATTGATTATATACGTAAACAATATGAGTTAGTCATATTCTGACGGTTGTCATTAAATTATTTTGACAAATACAAATGGTATTTTATCACATAACATCACATCACACAAATTCCACATATTCTTTTATAAACAACGACAGTGATTTTCCACATCGCACATCAATCAGTACGTAGCTAAATCTTACACATAAAGCTTCGGTGCAAATATCCAGTCAACTCATTAGCAACCGATCCACTTCCTCGTTACTCAGTTTTACGAGTTTCAAAGTTTCATCCCAAAGCTTAACAGATAACTTTTCATTATAAGCCGCTCGCCTCGCTCGTGACAATTTACAATTCTTAAAAAACTGCCCGCTAACTTCTCCTGCCTTTTTATCCAACGCTACCTGTATCGCCGTCTGCGCGCCTTCCCATGGTGTCTTGAACAGATTTCGAAAGAAATATGTGAGCATACCGCCAAAAAATCTTCCTGCGCAGTTGAAAATTGTGGTGCCCACCGCTCCAGGGTCCACTGTGTTGATTACGATGTGCGTTCCCTTAAGTCTCTTGGACAATTCGTGTGCGAACAATATCAAACACAGCTTACTATTACCGTACACTTGAATTGGATACCAATAATCTACACTGTTCAATTTATCAATGTCCATCTTCCCGATATTATGTAGAATGGACGACGTGTTCACAATCCTGCTTGGTTCTGTAACCGTTCCGGAATGCTTCAGCATCGGCAGCAGCAAAATTGTTAATAGGAAGTGGCCGAAATAATTTACTTGCATGATTATACTCATCCCGTCAGCTGTGATGCAATCTTCAACAGTACCAAGGCCGGCGTTGTTGATCAAAATATCAAGTCTGTTCTCAGTTCTCATAGTGTCTGCAACGAATTTTCGGATCGAGTCCAAGGACGACAGATCTAATAGTTTGAATACTATGTTCTCGTTGCCAGTTTTGTCGATTATCGTTCTTCTAGCTTCAACTCCTTCGTCGACAAAGGGACAAGCCACGATGACACGAGCACCTCGATCCGCGAAATCGACGGCAATCCGCAGTCCCATGCCAGACGTGCCGCCAGTAATTATCACCGTCTTTCCATCCAGTCTTTTTTTCGATTTGCACATTGCGTTGGTGTTCTTCTGATAAAGTCCCACCATTATCGCTGCCAGCACTATAGTGACCAATGTACACAGCACCGCCAACATTGCGAAGCGACACCGGAAAAATTCGGATATTAAACTGTTCTGTTACCGATTGGAATTTAATATAACTAAGGGATAATATAATGATTTTAATATCGTCCTTATTTGGGTGTTGATTTGTGCGGGCTGAATATTCGCGAATGCTATGAAGTCGCGAGTGATGCAACGTAGTGCCGTGAATGCTGGGGTTCCCCCACTTTTACTTGCGGCGACGACCGCGGAATGGTTACATGTTCGACGCGAGCGGTACACTTACACTACAGGTACGTGTAACTA
Organism: Croniades pieria auraria; assembly: GCA_018248815.1. Taxonomy (NCBI): domain Eukaryota; kingdom Metazoa; phylum Arthropoda; class Insecta; order Lepidoptera; family Hesperiidae; genus Croniades; species Croniades pieria. Next base: position 11,633 of record DWJK01002806.1, read on the forward strand.
AAAACATATTTTTAAGTTTGTTTGTTGGAATACCTCGCATAATGTTAAGGTTATCAATTGACTGGATGAATGTTTAGAGAATTTATGAATCATCATCGTCATCATCATCATCGTCAGCCTCTCGATGTCCACTGTTGGATATAGGCCTCAGTGCCTGAAGTCGAATATATTCGACCAATGTGTGTGACCAGTGATGACATACGGTGTCGAGACGTGGTCTGTGGGCCTGTTTTACTGTGGGCCTCATATAAAAGACAAAATCCGAAACGGGGAAATCCGTAGACGAACCAAGGTCACCGACATAGCTCTCAAAATTAGTAAGTTGAAGTGGCAGTGGGCAGGCCACATCGCTCGAGTGACTAACAACCGAAGGAGAAGAAAGGTCATCGAGTGGCGACCACGTCCTCGGTAAAAGGAGCGTAGTTCTCCCTCCTACCAAATGGTCTGATGAACTGAAGAAGACAGCGGGAAGCTGCTGGATTCGGAGGGCCAGGACTGGATGGAATGGTGCCGATTAGGGGAGGCCTAATTTATGAATAATGATTATAAATTGGGCATACTGCGTTACAATATTTATTAATTATACAAGCGTTTCTGCTTGTGTTAAAATATATAAACATAAACGTATAATCACGCCTGTACTCCCCGAAGGGGTAGGCAAAAGAGTGTAGTAAACTCCCACGTCTCACCAGTTACGTTTAAGTCTCATGGAATAGGTGGTGAGCCTATTGCCATACACCGGGCACAATTCCAGACTTCGAGGTACTACTAAAAATTCTAAATAAGACAAATCCAATAGCACCCGATCCGGGATTTGAACCCAGGATCTCCCGATCAGCAGTCGCGCTTGCAACCACTCGACCAACGAGCCAGTCAATATATATATATTTAATAAACATAACAATAAACATATATAAAAGAAAGAAATAAATGAATATTATTTATATGAAAACACACATAACTATGTACATATGTGTGAGTGTACATATATACACATATAGTCATCCGTCATATGCACATCTATTGTGTGCATTAGTTCAAAATCCACATAATTTTCAAAATGTTTTTCCTGACACTTGTACATGGATTAATGATAACATGTATAACATACAGGTTGCTATCATGAGTGGCACACAAAGTAACAGACTTACGGCTTCAGCCAGCACGTCTCCAGCTCGCTCCACCTTAAGGATGGTGACCCTGTCTTTGTCAAGCTCCTTATACATCTTTTCTACGACCGTGGAATAGGGGCTCAGCATACCAGTAATCAGCAGGATGTCAGGTTGGCAGCCTCGCAATATAAGATCTTTGCGGCTGATGAGACGAAAAGTTTTTATTAATGAAAATCAAAACAATCGCCACGAAAAACTACTTTTAACGGCATGTACAAAAGAGGTAGTAAACAAAGTGGCTACAAACCATTACATATGTAGGACTAGCTTCCTATTCTGCAACGGCACGTAACATGTCCAGGGTTGTTTAAAAACATGTATTCCTAACATTAACATATTTTTTTCCTAGATTTCACATCCATATAACATACCTGTCGTAAAAATAATGCTAATTGCAAATGGCATCCTTATAAAAAAAACTAAATAATATTTTAAGAAGACATGCTGCTAGGCTGAAGATATACTGGTTTAGAGATATAGGATTAGTATCACGTCACCAGACGGGAATAAAATAGTTTCAGTACCTTCTCTCTCCGTGAAGTGATCAAGAACGAGAACTAATCACGTTCAAGTAAGACTGCATACACATGTCTGGTATGATTTGCAGTTTGGGTGTGGGGTAGATAGGCATACAATAATATACGAGATGTTTCAACTCAACCTCCTGGGCACAGACAATACATCCGTTGCTACCTCTGCATCTCAAGTCCACTTGAGATGGAATCCAGCTGTTCACGGTCTAAACCGACCACGGAATATTCGTATTAGATATCTAGAAAGTTCGTTTTTAATCGTTTATTTTAAAAGGTCTTATTAAAATACTTCAATTGTACGCACTAAATTAACTTCACCAAACGATGTTTCATGCAGCGGGCCTACTGGGAGATATTTCAGAATGGATCCATTAGTGTCCTCGTACAAGTATTATTTTCAATTGTAGACACTATAGCTACGGACTGCTTATACCTATGTAGAATAGTATGCAAAACCTGACTAATAATAGTTCACTTACTTGATGAAAGCCCTCACGTACTGCTTGATATTATGAGTGTTAAGGTTACCGCGCAACCGCGAGCGATATTCGCTCAGCATGCGCTCCCGCTCGGTCGCTTCGCACGCATCGCTTGCGATTTGCTGTAGAAAAACAATTTTTTTTATTTTTTTTTTAACCGACCCATTTGTCATTCCACTGTTGGAACATGGGTCTCCCCTCTCACATTGAGA